>LS056240.1:0-12740 GCA_900241095.1 Acartia tonsa
AATGTCCATACTGGCGAGAATAAAAGCCAATGTGCTATTTGCCACAAGTGGATTGCAACTAAAGAAGCTTTGTTAAAGCATATGGAAAAACATGATCAACAAGAAACAGAAACAAGGTTGGTTCCTAATTAAGCCACATTACAAAATTTTTATTTTAAATAGCTTCATTACCCAGGTATTTAAATATAAAAGTAACAGAATGTCTGCCTGTGTGTGTGTGTGTATGTGTGTCTGTCTTCTTCGAAAGACCTTACTAATCGCTTGACCGATATGGTTCTCTTATACAGTGAAGCTGTACTAATTTTTAAGGAGGGTACCTCCACCATCCCAGGAGAAATCGAAAAGAAAAGAATTGTTCTCATATTTTTCATATTGGTGTTAACTAACATAATTTTAAACTTTCTACTTTACTTTAACAAAAGCATTTATTTTTGGAAATTTTGAAACTAATCCTTTTTAATTTAAGACCTGTTGAATGCAAAACTTGTAGCTCAGTTTTTCCCTCTGTACAAGAATTGCTACTTCATCTTGATCAACATCCAGGTACATTTCATTCTTAAAGCACTCACAGATTCTTTAAGTGACAAAATTTATTATTTTTCTCTGTGTTATTTAGTAAAGATTATTATTCTGGTTTGTTATTAACACTGAAAACAACACGCATCTTTTAAATTGATTTTATACCTAATGTTTTTACTGTCGGAAAAAGATGAAGATAACTATACCTCCTCCTTAAACATTTTGTCATTGTTATTCTATTACAGAAACGTTTGGTGGTTTTCCTTAAAGTGGTTTGGGCTGCGGGCACTGCAGGTTTATGTCCCGCAGACATTAGGCATAAAAAATTCCTCTCCCTTATTTTCAAATCATTGTTAAAAATAGGGAAGGTGTTTCGGTGCTAGTTATGCACTTTGAGGGAAGCACTAAACCTTGATTAAAAGTTGATTTTTTATGTTAAATGTTTTAAGCTTAATTTATGATTTAGACGAAGAACAATACATATGTTCCCTATGTGATCCTGCAGAAAATCCCGAAAATCCTGAAAAACCTTCCATAGTTACCTTTAATCAAAGAAGCGATTATATTCTCCACTTGATGAGTTCTCATCCAACCATAAAGTATGATAACTTGAAACCAAAGAAATTGAATGAATGTCATCTCTGTGGGAAATCATTTTCTGGTCATTCTTCTCTGTTGAGACATATTAACTATCACACAAGAGAAAAACAGGTTGGAATAATTTTAGAACATTTTTTGGAATATTTTTAACCATTGACATCGACTAATTATGCACCTTGATTTTTGTTTAAATGCGCAATCTTTTTGAATGGATTTTTTACTTGGAACTTACATTAGATTTTCAAGTTCCGACCCCTCCCCTCCTACTGGATGAACTAACTGACGAATAAATGACCGAGGTGGCAACCTAAATTATTATAAATATGGTAAAATAAATAAAATGGTTTACATGAGTAAGAATTTAAATCATAGGATTTACTACAATCAATAGGGTGGCCGTCTTTAATGCTGCACTTGGGGTTTCTCAAGACATAAACCAATTTGCTTACGTGTATTTTAAGATTTATGATTAACATTTAATTATTTAGATTGAATGTAAACTATGTAAGAGATTCGTAGCTGCTAAAGATCATCTTCCCCTTCATATGGCCAGATACCATCCATCCCTGTTTGAGAAGATAAAGCAGATAATGCCCGAGAAATCTTCTGGATTTACATGTGAATTTTGTGGAGAAAAGTTTCCTGGTAGACACAAATTGGATACACACAAGTAAATAATTAAACTACATGACAATTGTTAAGAAATATGCAATTAAAGTCACGCTAATCTCCTTTTCTATAAACCTTTTGCTAATTCATTTTTACGGCGATATTTCTACTAGGGATATTTCATACGACGCAAAAAAAAGGCTATAAAAACATTAGGTACCTTAATAAAAGGCATATCTAAATGTATTTCCTTCTCGTTGAAATACCTCAATGTTTTCAACTTTTTACATTGTGTTATTGGAATGGGCATGAGATGTACCAATGTCCGCTATCCCGTTATGAGATTTTTAACCAGACCGGACGGATATTAATTATTTTAAAGAAATAAATTTGCTCTCAGCAATTCCAATTCGCCAAAATAAAAGTACACACCAGCTGTAAAAATTGAAGTCATTTATATTTTCTATACATGAAATATCTTTAATACCTATTTTTTGTATTGTCATAGGAAGGGGCATGAGATGTACCAATGTCCGCTGTGCCCCACTCGTCTCCAGACAGAAGAGAACTGGAGGAAGCACATGAATCTGCACGTAGATGTTGGGGACTGTACTGATATATCTAATTTCGTACCTGTCAAGGAGAATTTGATGCCTAAGGAATTTATTGCACATGTTTAATTTGAGGGTCTATAAAACATAAAACTTTTGGTCCTTACTAAAAATTGATTGATTGGTTCAAACTAGCAGTGTCCAAATTATTAGACCAATGTTTTGATTATACAGAACAAAATTTTATTAACATCATAGGGGATGTAATTTAAAATATTGTCCATTGTCCTAACCCACATATCCCTGACAAATGTAAAGTATACCAAAAACCTTGTATATGTCCTGGTAGTGGCTACGCCCCTAGAGGGCTCTAGTGGCATTTTAAATGTTTTTTTTTCAAGTATCTGACATGAGAAATAATTTGCCTTTGGTATTTTTTTTGGCGATTTCTCTTGAGAGGGTTGTGGTATCCTGCCTCAAAGTAGTTATAAACCTTCCCAGGACCTATGAGAAGCTACCTGGTAAAGAAGAACCATATCGGTTCAGCGGTTAGCTAGATCATTGGGTAGGTACAGATAGACACACGACATATATCTAACTTGTTACTTTTATATAAGAATTGGACAATTGTTTAGATACAAATTACAAGTACAATTACTGCAATAAATCATAAATTCAAGTTTGTACTTGGACAAAAACGGAAGGTGAGCAAGGGTGATTTCATCATTGGTTTGATGGAGAATAATTTCAAGGAAATCCTACCAAATGGTTTGGAATCCTATGATGGCCTAGAAGATCAAATGGATGAAGATGGAGACTTTCAATTGAAGGTAATTAAAACAAAGATTTGAAGAAAAAATGTGGTTGATATAATATACAGAGAGGTAGGGGACATTGGGCTGTTTATAACACTAATTCCCAAAGTTTTATATTAACAATTTTTTATTCGTTGGCATAACAACTTTGGGACTTTTATAAATTTTGATTATAATATTATACTAATTATATTTTACAAAGGGATATTTTTTTGTGTGTATCATCATCCCTTTAGATCCCTGTATCAAAGAGCTTGTAACTGTAGTAAGGCAAAACCAGGCGGAATTACGACTATGCATAAAAGAAAAGGGTTGATTGTCTGTTGGCCCAGACAATCAACAGTCATATGGATCCATACCTGAAGTATTTTTATTATTTTATTTTTTAGAAGGATCCTTCAGACAACGACCAAGACTCAAATTGCTCAAGCAAATCAGCCACAAAAACAAACAAAACCAAAGTTAAACGGCTGAAAAGCAAAAGCGCATTTAAATGTAGATTATGCGAAAAAGTTTGCTCAAGCTTTTACAAGTTACAAAGACACATGAGTTCGCATGGAATGAACAAAGTCAAGTGCAATTTATGTGATAAATCAATTTCTTTTAAAGATCATTTAGAGGTGCACTTGAAAGGAAAACATCCAGAAATTTATGTAAAAATTAACAAACTGTATTCTAAGGTAACATTTTTACTTATGTTTTTTTTATTAAAGGATAATACAAAATTGGATAATTTAAATATGGTTGGGTGATGGGGTAGTTTGTTTTTCCTATGCCTAACCCCCACGGGAGGGCCATAACCTAACCGTACCTAAATAAAAACAATAAGGTCCATTACTAGCTTAGCCAGAAACAATTTATATAACTTTATAATTGCCAAAGTGAAGTTTTTCAGTCTGTAAAAAAACATTACAAAAAGAGATGTGTAATAACTATCATTATCAATATATTAGGTAGGTATCTATATATAACAGAAAATTACAAACAATTTAACAATAACTTAAAGTGACTTTAAATAAGTACAAAATCTAACGGTCTTTTTTGTTTTAAAGTGTTCTAGGCTGGATAATCTTCAACTAGTTTCTTCAGCCGTCCAATTTTTGTTATGAAATTTCAAGTCTAATAAGAATTTTTATATTTTTGTAGAAGGAAGCTGGTTTTCCATGTGAGGGCTGTAGCAAAACTTTCGATGCCAAGAGAAATCTGGAGAAACACATTAAAACCCATGATAAAGCATATCAGGTACCTGAAATCTTTATTACTTTTTTTAATATCCCATATACGTAAAACAAAGGATAACTTTTATTAAATTTCAAAATTTGAAGCATAGGTAAATGTAAATAGTAATACCATTAAAGAAAGAAAGAAATGCTTAGACAGTTATTTTAGCCTAATTTGCATAGAAATAGCAGTAAAAGTACTTCAACAGGAGACGTTAAATTTGGCGGTATCATCAGCTCTACTGTTTTTAAAGTGTCAAATTATAATGAACTTTTAAGCAATAATAATCCATTTTAAACATCCTTTTAGTTGTCTTTTAAAATTTTAGCAATTTGAAAAATTACCTTGCCTTTTTATTATTATTTCAGTAGGTTTGTATTAATTTTATTTTAGTGTTCTGAATGTCCAACTGTTTATCATTCCCGTGTTAGTATGAGACGCCACCTTTATTCTCACAAGGAGGAGGCAGAACCACAGGAAATAGAAAAAATGCTGGACTCCAGCATTTTTCATCTCAAACAGGAGGTACAGGTCTTTTGTTGTCGATTAGAATATAATGTTCTTAGTTGAGAAGGCCCGGGTTAACAAAACTGGCATAGATTTTATGATTTTTATTTTATTATTCGTAGATAAATGTCCAATACGATGCTAGACATAATTGTTTCGTATGGATGAGAACCAGTTCTAATCCATCGGATATTTATCGGTTTGGAATGAATGCGAGAAACTCTAATTCTAGGTTTCATGTATAAATAATAAGTATTGTATGTATGTTCCAAGGTGCGTGGAGAGAGGTCTAGTAAACGAAGCGACACCTAGCCTCCTAGAGTCTTAACTCTTTATGGATAAAGAATAAAGCAGATTGGATATTAAAACTGATGTAAAATATAAATTCTAATTTTAGTTTCTATGGATAAAGAATAAAGCAGATTAGATATTATAACTGATGGAAAATATAAACTGTAATTCTAGGTTTCATGGATAAAGAATAAAGCAGATTGGATATTGTCAATGATGGAAAATGGCCTCAAAGATTTGAAATCCGAAGATGAAGATTCAGATTACCAAGACAACGAAGAAGAGGTAAGTAAAGGCGTGGAGCACGCCGAAATTTTGGAACAGATAAATTTTGATATTTCAGTTAATAGCAAATAAGTAGATTCAAATCAACAATTTAAAGAATTTTTTAAAAACTTAGTCATATTTTTTTACGGTTAAATCAATAGATATCATTTACCTAGAAAATAACAATGTACCTTGTAAAAAAATGAAAATAAATTTATGAACTTTTTTGTATTCGCACCTACTGCAATTTTTGTAAAATTAAATGTATTAAGGGGCTACAAGATGATAACTTGGTAGAATCTGACAATGAACTTGAACAATCTTTACAGACAAAGGTAATAAAACTATATAAGTGTTAAGTATAGATGTATAATCCAGACAACTACCTGCCCCAAGTGGCGGAGAACTTTTTCGTCTGCTAGCAAATTGCTTTTGGTTCCGTTGTAGGAACTCAGCTGTGTTTATATTTCCGACGCTTTTTGCTGATTTCAAAGACCCAATACAAAATCGGGTCAGGGTAGATAGATATTTCTTAATTTTTACCTATTATTTCATCTAATTTAGGAACCTCTGGACACTGAGACTCCCTACGAGGACATCAGTGCAGCACAAGAACCACAAATTCCAGAGACCAACGACAACAAATGTGATATCAATGCTAAATATTTCTCCTGCAACTTCTGCAGCAAAGAATTCTTCCTTCACCATGAACTGAAGAGCCACGTGCTGCACCATATTGCTGTCCAGCCATTTGAGTGTAATATTTGTAATGAGACTTTTACAACAAGGAAGTGGATTAAATTGCACAGTCTGTCTTGTAATGGAGTGAACAGGTTTGTGCTTTAATTTTATGGGAACTAACATACTTTCTATGTTTCCCATTGTTCTTGATTTAAGTAGCTTGTATTCTATTTTATAAAGTAGTAAGCTTTTTTTGTCTGTAGCGAAGGATCTCGCTTACCGCTGAACCGATATGGTTCTCATTAAGAATGAAGCTACTTATAGGTCCAGGGATGGTTTTAGGCTGTTTAATTTTTATAAAAAAAAAGTCGTATGGATTTAAGCTATTTTTCCACCGTTTCATATCCCTTTGAATATCCCTGGATACTAGGGACGCAACAGCTAGTACCTACTGAAGAAAGTAAAGATGTATTGTATAGCTTTTATTGAACAGTATTAGAACGCTTTATTTATGCATTGAGAGTTTCTTTAATTTCCAACTGTGAAGAAAGGACTATGGAATCGCCACTGACGCCGATTTTATGTGTGATATTTTTTGAAAAATTGGATTATGTATTATCATTTCATATAAACTATTTTTTTTCTTCAAAAAGTTCACCTTGATTTGCACTTGATTTTATCTACCAAAAAAAAATAATAAGTGTCAAGTTAAAATATAAAAGATATTTTTTTGGAAAACAATAAGTTTGTCTCAAATAATACAAAATTGTCTAATTTGGCGTTAAAAACCAGGAAAAAAAACTTAACTTTATGGGTTCTTACATTTGGGACACCTACATAACATTTCATATTTTTCAGGCGTGAATTAAGTTTACCTGAACTAAGCTGCCAGGATTGTGATATTTATTTTGAACATGCCACCGACCAATTCAACCATCAGAAAATATTCCACGAAGACCTGTTTCCCATCAAGGAGGAAACAGAGGATGAGAATACTATTGCTGATAATATCCAGCAAGCCAATGATGTTGTCAAGATTGTAGGGGGTGATAGAAATGACTCATCTGTGTTGAAGGTTGATTCTGTACATTGTAAACAAGAGATTGATACAGCAGAGGAGAAAATGAGCAATAAAGTCTAATTGATAGCAATGGATGTAGAATTTACGTGGATATTATGACATGAGAAAAAATTCATAAACTGTAGCTTTCTATTTCTCCCTAATTTATTGGTCAATTTCATCCAGTAGGAAGGGGAGGGGATGGGGAAAAGGTGATGGAAGGGCAAAATTATTATTTTAGCCCGCTACGTGTTTTAATTCATTAGAAAACATTAAAATTTGGTGTAAGATATCCAATTTGATAGCATGAAGTGAAAGGACTTTACCATTGGTGCTTAAAATAATCTACACCCATTAAGGGAGAGGGGAATGGGGGATAAACCATGAGGGGATGAAAAAGTTAAAATTTCTTGTTTTAGGGGTATGTTGATACCCACTTTCCGCATCCCCATGTTTTATATGTATAATATATATATATTTTTTTTAAGGATTGTGTCATGTACATTGTAGGTTAGGATATATAAGTTGGAAGGAATTTTAATGTTAGAGGGAGATTTGAAATCTTTATCTAAAAGCGGAAACACAATTTAAGTTAATTAATTTTGACCAATAAAATAGATGGATTAGAAACTACCTGCGCTCTAATTGGGTGAATGATGTACGACACTTAAGCTTCTTCAATCAGAGCGCAAATAGTTTTCAATCCACCAATCACAGATGTCAAAATTAGTTAACTTTACTTAAATTATATTTCCGCTTTTAGATAAGGAATTATACAAAAAACGAATTTTATAAAAAAATTCCATAAAATTTGATGCAGTTTTCAAATCTCCCCCTAACATTAAAATTCCTTCCAACTTATATATCCTATTATAGGTACAGTATTATATTATTAGTATTTTTATTTTAAGTTTAAGTTTAATGATTGTTTTTTGATATGTTTAAATTTAAACCTAGTCCACCAAAAATATCCTTTATTTGAGCTTGTAAATCTTTTTTTTTGGGAATAACACCCATTTATCTGTATTATTTAAAAAAAATTAAGCCTTGCATGTAATATTAAATTACAAAAAGTACCTAAATAATAAATTAATTTGTCTCATTCTGTTAATTTTGATATAGTGAAATGAAATCTGTTTTTTTTATTATGACATTTTTAAATACCTAAATATTTCAATTTATATTAGTATTTTTTGATGATTGGTTTAAAGATAAATTCAAAATGTCTCCCTAAAAGCATTTTTTAATGGAATAGTTATGTCGTTATAGGATCTTAACTGATCCTTTTATTTTTATACAATTATTATTTTCATACAAAAAATATATTATGTGATGTATATAATTACAAAGATGTAGAGAAAAAGTCATCTCGCTCCTAATTTGCCATACATGTATTATATATTTTGATATTAAATACAGTTTTAATTTGCATAGCATGTATTTTCAATAAAATTTAGAAAATGTTTTCTTGCTGTGCTACTTTTAGACACTAATATCCTTGTTGAAAGCGAAGCTTTTCTAATATTAGGGTCGGTCCGTCCGTCCGTAACGGTTAGTTATTCGTTAATTTATACTTGTTAGACTTTTTCGATTTCAAACTTTACATGATATTGCCTATAACAGTAAAGTACTTTTTAGGAAGCGTAGCAACTCTACGTACGTCCATTTACAACATGCAGATTTTTTTTGACAACAATTTTTTGTGTGATGTATTAAAGATTAAAACCTTGACTTGCAATTTTGCAAACATTTAATTTTCAATGTTTCGCCTCAAAGTTCTAATTATCCTTTTCATCTAATATTTGGGATAATGATTCCTAGGATATTATAAGCGAGACACCTCTAAATAAAATACTGTATCCTTTATCCATGCAATTTTGCAGCATATTTATGTATAATTTTATTTAAACAGATTAATGTTCTGCATACTAAGTTCTTAAACTGTACCGGAGTTAATGTTCGTTTGTCCTTCTGATTTTAGAGCTTCGCCCTTATGGATGTTGTGATCATTGTTTATTAATGAATTCTTACAATTAGGAAATTGTTTTGATATGAATGAATTGATAAAAGCAAAAATGATTAAGGACATTTGTTTGGTTTAGGAAAACAAATTATTATGAATCGATATTTTATTACTTGGATGTTGCATCAGATTTTCATGTTCTCTGAAATAAGATTCTGTGCAAAGTAATGAATGCGCCTGTGTTGGGTTAATGCATTCCCCCTGCTCTTACTATTTATGTCGTGCACCTAGCTTAGTAGGAACCATTTTAAATGTCTTTAGTTATGTCACGGTGTTGGACTGGTTTGTATTTTACATTAGGTTAGGTTAGATTATATTTGGTACAGGGTAGTCCCGCAGGGTTACTTCAAATTTTAAAAAATACGGGGTGGGAGGAGTTCTGAGCAAGCTATACACTTTGATTAAAAGCACCTAATATATTATATTAATCTGATCATGGACCTTGCCCATACTAAGTAATTATTCTTTGCAAATTAAAACCCGGGCAAAGTCTTCATTGTTATGATTTGAATGGTTTCTGATTTTAGATTTTAATTAACTACTATGGTCAGCATGCTACATAAAACAAAGCATCTTTTCCTTCAAATAAGGCGAGTCAATCGTAGTTATAAAATGAAGCCTGGTTGCTTTGGTATACAAAAATGCGCCCGGTCAAAATTTTTTAGGGAGGGAGTGGACAATTGACTACAAATTATAACTGAACCCAGTTTTAACATACTCCTGTTTGTTACTCAACAAATTGGGGAATTTTATTAAATCTTGTTAAATTGGTAGGTACAAAATTTCAGGGTCCAAAATACCCCAAAAAAAAAGCGTGTTTATAAACATTTTGGGTACTTGTGTAATTTACAAACTCCCGTCTCCTTCCCTGGATTTCAAGAAAAGGCCGGCTTATGGCTGAATGTCCTAAAAAATGGTACGGCTGGCCAATGGCCATTGCTTAGGTTTGTACTGCAAAGCCATGGATTATTGTTTGTATTTCCCAGGAATCTTAAGGGATAAGACAATAGCTGATAAATTGATATACATCCCCAATGATGATACACAAAATTCCCTATTCTGTAGATAATAATTATTAGATGAAACGATTGGACACTCAACTTAATGAATCAACCTATCAAAATTCATTAAAATCTCCAAAGTTGTTAAGCCAACAAACAAGAAAACGTATTTAAATACTTTGGGGATTATTGTAATAAACAGTCCATTGTCCCCTCTCTCTGGGTTTCAGCGCAAAGCATCATCTATAATTCAAGAAAATGAGAATACAATATTCTACGCTAGAATATACAAATATAGTAAGCTGATGCAAATGGACTGAGAAGTTAAATTTAATGCCTTTTTTGCTCATGAGGGGAAAAAATTTAAGGAAATTTAAACTAAAAGAACCATTTTTTCTTATTACGTGGCACTGGGCCCTAAAAGAGTCTTTTAATATATTTGAATATATTATACAATAAAATATGTCTGAATACGTTATGAATTTGTATGTATGTGAAATTATTTTATTTTCCATTAACAATCACTCAAAAAGAATTTCAGCTTGACATAGCATTCAAGATTTTTACCTGATATTCAGGTTTGCAATTAGAGACTTTTTGAATATGACATAGCATTTGACTACTATATGTACATTTTAGGTATAGTTATGTAAATTACATATGTATATTTTGAATTAAAATTTGCCAGGGAGAAAAAGGACTTTAATTTTTATGGTACCCAAAGTTTTATAAACACATTCTCTCATTCGTTGTCATAATAACTTTAGGAATTCTATTCCATCTCATAATTGTAAAAAATGTCCAAATTTCCTTCATTATAGAAAACTGCGTTTTGAAAATTTGTTCTCGGTCCCCTTACGTGAATTGACCATTGTACATATATTATATATTGGGACTTGAAAGTATTTGAATGTTTAGTCTAAATAAACATAGGTTTTTTTCATAGTTAAGTACACAATTAAGTAAATACCATTAGCTTTTGTGTAGTTAAAAAAAGAATCTTGTTTTTTTTTAAATTTAACCAGACATTTAATGAATAATCGTCTATATCTTAGTATAAAATTTTCTATGCAATTTTCTGATCGACAATCGAATTTTTGTTCAGTTGTCTGTATAGATTTTTATACTTAATTTGATATTAAAAGCACTGTCCAGTCTAACTTTGTCAAGTTTTTTAAACCAATATCAATATAATATTACCAAAACAAACAAGTCTTTTCGTGTATCTATCTATTCTGCAATACAGAAGGAGAAAACGGGAAACTAAAAAAGAGAATAGAATGAGAGAAAGAGAGAGAGAAAGAAAGTACTACATAATATAACATTTTCCAAAGCCAGAGAAATATACCAAGGTAAATAATTTCATGGAGGCTTTCCCTTCTCCCCCTCCACCTCCTCCTCTCTAAAGTATTCCCCCTCTATAAGCACAGCGCACCGTTTCTAGTAGACCTCAGTGAGCCAAGTCCGAAGTCCGTACACTTGAATTCTTTACTCTGTATATGACTAAATAGTCAGTGTAGTACTAGTACTACTTTCCCTTTTCAAGCAACTATAAGCTCAGTGTCTCTGTGTTTAAGTGCAAAATTTTGTTTTCTTATAGTTTTGCGTATTTAATCAATATAGTTCTGTGTTCTTCAGAATTAGTGAATAAATAGTTTTTAATAAAATGTATTTTTTTGTGATTCAAAAGAAAAAAATTAACTATATTTTCATATTGATTATCATATTACTGTATTTTATTATAATTTCATGTGCTTTTAATATGCAAAGTTGTCTAAATAATTGATTTACTTATAAAGAATAATATAATTCTAATGATTTAAATGGGTGGAAAATAGATTTTATTTAGAAAATTATATCCTTTAATATGTATAAATTCTAGAAAGGCTTCGAAAACGATTAATTTATAAATGGTTCTGAGCCATATTGAAAATCATGTATCGTATGTTATTATGGAAAAACTTGAAATTTTCTTTTACTATTCGCGGAAAGAGGTAAATTATATTATGCGATAAATATCATTTGACAGCAGATACCCAAATCAAAATATCAATAATATTGTGAATTTAAGGAATTTATTTAAAATTTGTCAACAAAAGTTAAGTCCCTTTCCCTTCTGTTTTTCATTAAAAAAAATAAAATCAACTCAAGTTATAAATATATTTAAAGCCCCCCCCCCCCTCCCTTGGAATGGTTAATTAACCTGACAAAACTAAATCGCCTTAATTTATTTTTCTACAGTCGTCACCCTGTAAATAGTTATTAATCGCATTATATTATAGACAACTTTCTTCGGATAACAAATTGAAAAATTATATGTAATACGATACGATACATGATTTTACAGTATAACTGAGAACCGGATCTAATCCAGCGGATAATAATCGGTTTCGAAGTTATACTTGAAAACTATTGATATCATTATGTAGACATGCAGTTTCAATGGTTTAAGAAGGATATAAGGAATAAATGTATATCGATATGCAATTTTTAAATGTTTACATTGACTTTCGAACCCAGTAATAATGTCTAACTTTTTATCTTTGTGACGTAACAAAAATCGAAGGATGAGAGGGGAGGTGGGAAAGGAAACCC
>LS056241.1:0-12738 GCA_900241095.1 Acartia tonsa
CTAGAACTTTTTTGTTATAGAAGCTGAAGGCTTCAAATTTGGGGTATTGGGTCTACTTGTGGCAGTCTTTCAGCAGTTAAAGCGTGGTATTTCTTGCAGGCTTCCTTTAAGATATTTAATTGTCTATGTTTTTTTCAAGTAAAAAAACGTATATATTAAAAAAATTACTGTAAAAATTCATAATTTAATTTAAATAATTTAGTTTAATAGTTAAAGAGTTACAATATCTAACCTTGGACCAACACTGGAGCAAGAATTGCAAGAATACACAAAATCAATTCCATTTTCTAATGATATTAATACATTGGTTTAAATTTCATTAGTTGTAAAAGTTTAACAATATTTTGAATACAGAAAGTTGTCAGTTTAGATTTAAGATTTTAAAATATGCTTCACAAACGATATAAATCAATTATACATTTTTTTACAAACTAGGAAGAAAGTAAATATTTACAATAACTTTATTTGGGAAACAGCAGTTGAAAAATAGCCAGAAATGTTAACCCTTACAGATCGAGCCCCAATTCCCACCTTAATAGATTGGGGGGGTGGGGGTGGGGGGCTTATTTCTAATATGTGCATATTTAGAGAAAATTACTCGTTCTAGTCAGACCGCTCCTTAGCCGTTTTTTAGCGGCCAGCCGCTAAATATTAAAACAGGTGTAGAGCGGCCAATTTTAAAGCTAGGATTTTAGGTGGGACTAGTCCATATTGAAAGCAGCACATAAAATCGGTCAGGAAGCGGTCAAACGGTCAAAGGGTCATAACACCACTATTCTCAGATGTTCATTAATATCCCAGTATTCACCAAAAAAAACTTAGGTCTTAATCTTATACACAAAAGTCATAATGAAGAAATTAAGATTTATTTAGAATTTTTTCTAAATTTGGTGCCACCTCTCAACTCTTGCTGACGTATAATTACTAAACTTAAAAATCCTCCAATATCGCATTAAAAATCTACAAAACTAAACAAATTCTTATGTTATTAACCATTTAATGAATTTAACTAATTTTTGTAGATTTTTCATGCGATTTTGGAGGATTTTTCACAAATTTCTAGCAGCCTCACTAAATTTAGTGAGGCAGTGAGCATAACAAGCGCAACTACCAAAAGCAAACAATATTTGATAATAATATATGACTTGTGGCTAGATAAAACTATAATGCTTAAAATACATAGAGTTTGTATACTTAACGATCTCGTAGTGCAGAACGACGTACGAACATTCCTAAATTATAGAGTAGTTGCGTTTCTAAAAATAATGTTACCTTTGGGACAATATAAATTTTACCAGAATGAGAAAATAAGAAAGAAATTATACTTTAAAAGGTCTATCAGCGAAGCTACTTTAAAACTCTGGTCTGTCCGTCTGTTACAGCGGGACTAATATCTGTAAATATAGCAGAAAAAATTATTATATTAAGCTTAAACAAAATTGTATATAAAGTTGAAAAATTGCTTAAATACTGTTTAAATGTACATAAGTTGATAAACATAACATTTCCTTCTGTAAATTAAAACTATTGGTAGAAATGTTTGTATACTGCTAGTTTGAAAACAACGAATCAAAATTAAGTTTTAAGTACCTGAATTATGAATCCACCAAATAATAAAATTGTTTTTATAAAACTTTTGATACCATTTTCATATATAATCCAATAACATATCCCTCCTTGTTACAAAACTCTTGTAAGATAAATTGAAAAGGGGCAAAACTATTTTCACATAAAAGGTTCTAAATGTATTATTATCACTTGGTGTACTATCACGTCCCCTAATTTTATCAGTAAACTGAAACACTAATAAAAACCAGAGAGAGAAGGGACAATAGGCTGTTTATTACACTAGTCCCCAAAGTTGTATAATAACGTTTTCTTGTGAATAAGCTTATCAACTTTGGGGAATTTTGATATGTTGATTCATTAAGTTGAGTGCTTAAACGTTTTAACCACTAAAATTACTCTACAGAAGGGATATGGATATGGATATGGTATATTTTGTGTACCATCATTCAGGATTTAAATCAATTTATCGGCCATTGTCTTATCCCTTTAGATCCCTGAATAAATAGCCATTTCCTTTGCACTCTGAGGCAAATAAATCCTTATATAAAAGTAACAGGATCAATGTCAGTCTGTGTGTCCTGAAGGTTTTTAGTATCTGCTGAACTGATATGATTCTCCTTTTCATTTTTTTGGGGATGAGGTCCCGATGAGGTAATTTTTGGGAGAAAATCCCAAGAGAAATCGCCTCTAGAAAAGAGTTAAATTGAGTCTTTATGTAAAACGGAAAAACTTTGCTGAAACGACATAATGCAGAAAGGATAGCACACCCGTTATCATTGCTAAATTTAAAAGTCCTTCAAGATGATTTTATTTGAGAGTTAGAAAACAACCTCGAATGGGTAAAGCTCTTGTCCGTAATTCTATGATAATTGAAGAATGTTTGTTAAGACAAAGACATAATAAATAAAAATCATATAACATAAAGTAGTAAGGTTCTTCTGTATGTAGCTAGAAATCTCGATAACCGCTGAACCGATATGGTTCTCCTTAACAGGGTAGCTTCTCATAGTCCCTTAGATGGTTTTAAGATTATTTTATTTATAGATAAATCTGGTATGGTTTTAGGCTATTTTTTCGCTCTTCCATATGCTTTCGAATATATTTGGAGCCCCTGGATGTTAGGGGCACAACTGCTAGTATATATAAAAGTAAAAAGATGTCTGTAAAACTTTTAAATGTTGCAAGCATTTTTAGTTTACACTTTTAATAGACTTAACTGATCTCAGCTTATACCAAAAAGCGAAACTAGTTTTTAAAAGAATATCAAAATATATACATAATTTCAGCTGTCGTAGTAAAATTGACGACCTTTACATTTGCCTCCAAATATTATTTTGATTTATTTCGCTTGTTGGTTATACCTTATTCCTGGATTGTTCTTTATTGCATTTACAAGTTTAGACCTCATTCTTAAACTTTTAGTATACAATTTTTGAATTATATTTGTAAAGGTATTATTAAGAATATTTAAAGTCCTTGAGAGGGTAACCATGTTTAAATCCTCTACAAATTATCAGAGTTACAGGGATAGGAAAATAGTCAATATGCAAAATTCTTCTGTGAATAAGGACGTATTGGGGGGGGGGGGGGGGGGGAATTTGGGTAAAATTTTTTTGGTACATTCATAAATCCAAATCTTTAAAAACACCCCCCCCCCCCATTCTCCTCTCATTTCAAATAAAGCTTGGACGTCCTTGGTTGTAGATTAATTTTAAGCCACATAATCCCCTCCCTTCCTCACTGACACATTTACAACCATAATATAAACTACAAATTCTTTTTTGTTATTTCATTTTCTACATACACTTGAAATGATCCTCTTTTTTCAGAAAAATTAAATTCTGAGTTTTGTACGGTGTTAGACATTTAAAGTAGGGAAACTGCTCCAAATTAACTTATTATGTCTGTTCATTTGTAACGATATATCGTTACAAATATGATTTTCTCTGCTGTTATTTAAGAGACACAGCTAATATCTTTCCTGTTTGACAAAAAAAAAACATCTTTATAGGTTACTTTGTTTGTTTGTTTGTCCAACCATAATTTTTTGATGATGCTTCACTTCTCTTTTGTGTTGTCATGTACAGATATAGACACTTTGTGTTTAAAGGAATCTTAGTTCTAGGAACTTTTAATTTTTCTAAATAAACATTTTCTTAAAAAGTTAAGTTGTAGTTAAAACTTTCTTTGTAAAATTTCTTATTCATGTGATTTTACATTACAGGAATGTTATTTTCTGGATTCAAGCTGATTTAAAGTAGTTTATATAGAAAGAAATGGAAGTATCAAACCAAAAGATAAATTAAAATATCAATAAATCCTTATTCTATGATTTCAGTAATATCAAAGTCCAAAGTCCAAAACGCTTCAGATTCTCATTCAAAAGTATATTATATTAATTTAGTCTTTAGATAAAATCATAGACTAACTCCTAAGCTACCTAGAAATTTTTCATAAAATGTTGCCATTTTTTATTATTGTTCTATCTAAAAAATAGAGGGCTAAAAAAGGTTCAACTTGTTGTAGATGGACATTTCCAAAAATTTGTATTGACTGTGACAAATTTTAATAGGAACTTTATTGAATGAAATAGTCCATTGGTTTTCTTAGCACCCTTTCATTTGGAAAAGATTTATAGGTGGATTTATAGATACTTTTACAGAATCGATATATTATTTCTTGAATGTTGCACCAGATTTTCATGTACTCTAATAAAGACATGCTCAACGCTAGCTAAAAAAAGGATATCCCCCATCCACACCCTTTACCCAATCCCCTCTCCTTGTACTGGATGAAAGAACTGACCAATAAAAGAAGTTCATATTAGCAACCTAAATTTTCTATCAATATATCCATGTATCATTATTCCATTTTTTACAGTAGTGCTAAATTCGTAATCATGTTCAATATTAGCAGTTTACAAGAAATTAGGATTTCCAGTATAGCTTCGAAACCGATTAAAATTTACTGGAAAATTGCCGGTTCTCAGACATACTGAAAATTAATGTAAAGCATCGTATTACTGACAATTTTCAATAAATATAAAAATAAAGATTATGAAATTAATGCTTAATCTTATAATATTTTATTTTAATATTCGCGGGAAGTCGTCTATAATACGTTGCGATAAATAACTATCTGTTTTTAAAAGCAAACCTTTTATATAATTAGGGTAGGTCCGTACGTCCGTGACGGATAGCTTTTTCGTTAATTTAGGCACGTTAGAATTGTCCTATAGATTTCAAATTTTGCATGGTGATCCCTGGAGTAGTTAGGTACAATTTTGAGAGCGTAGCAACTCTATAATCGTTACCAGAATGTCCGTACTTCCATTTTCAACAGATTTTTATATGATATTATTATCCGGTTAATCTGACTTTTGGTATACTGATTCCTAGGACAACAAAGTACAATATTATAAGTGAAGCAAGTCTAAAATCAAGTCCTAAAAATGTAAGTATTTCCTTAATCATTATCCTGCATCAAGCAATTTTTCAACAAATTTAATTACAATTTTGTTATTATTTTGTTAACGACACCCTCCCCCCAATCCTCACGCCACTGGTTTAAATATTGGTACTAGATATATGTTTATAAATAAATAACAAACAATTGTAAATATGCCCTTATGTCCACATTAGTTTGGCCAACAAAACCAACTTTATTTTTGTTGTGAGAGGTTTTTAAAGGATGAGACAATGACTAATAAATTGATGTACTGTACGTACACCCCCAAACTACTCTTTCTATTGAATGAAATTATTGGTGGAAAAGTGTGGACCATACAGCTTTGTGCAATATTAATACAAGTACGTTAAGTTTTTAAGCCAACGAATGAGAGATCGTCCTCACATTAGTATAATTGGTTATAAGATTGCTGCTTTAGGAATACTATACTTTTAAACTCAAGCCATCACTGTTATACTATTATATAAAAAGTAAGTTTTTTTGATAACTACTGCACCAATAGAGTTCTCCATTTTAGTAAGGATTATAGGAAACCTTCATATATGTCCCGAGATGGTTTTAGGCTTCAAATACAGAGCCCTCTGAATTAGATGCTAGGGGCGATGAGATAACCCTAAAGGTTTTGATTAATTTAGATTCTACAGTTTGACGTGGTCTGAGCCATTGGTGTGCACAGGATTATGATATGGGATGTATCCATAGACGTCCAAGGGAGTGGTTTTGAAAACCCTCATTTTACCTTCCTCAAAATTTAAAAAATTACACTAGATTACCCCCTCAAACCTTTGAAATCTGCTATTTTAACCACCTAAAAATAAAAGGCTTGAATGTCCATGGATAGATCATCTTTCTGTTTAGCTGGAGTACAAAAAGTAACTTTATCTTGATAAGGCAACCAACAGAAGTCATGGAGAGAGGTGACATTGTTTATTACACTTGTCCCCAAAGTTTTATAATAACGTTTTCTTATTCTTTGGATTAACATCTTTGGGAACTTTTATGGAATTTTGACTGGTTGGATTTTTGGGATAAGTGTCCAAACGTTTCAACAACTGATCGTAATCTAATGAAGAGTAGTTTTGTGTATTATCATTGGGATATACATAAATTTATCGGCCATTGTCTTATACCTTTAGACCCCTAAACTGAAGTAGCACTTAAATAGAATGTATTATGTATACAAAGTAGTATAAAGGATGCACTACAAAAAAGTTAACAAAACACTTTGAAATAGTTATTGATCGCATTATAGACAGCTTTCCGCAGATATCAAAATAAATAATTTTAAAAAAGATTAAACCAGTTTGGCAAGCCATAGGGCCATCAAAACTAGTATTAATTTAATGATTTTTATTTTACTACTCGTGGAAAATTGTCTGCAATTCGATGCTACACATGATTTTTCAGTAGATAAATTTTGACTGGTCACCCTTTATGTAATATATATGAATAATACTTTGTTTACTAACAATTATTTGATACTAAACACACACAAACATTTGCTAATATAGAAATAGTTCAATAGATATTTTCTATGGATCTAAAGGAATAAGACAAAGGCCAAAAAATTTATGTGCATCAAAAACGATAATTAAAAAAATCCCTCCAGTAGACTAAAATCCTCAACTTAATGAATCAGCCAATCAAATTCACTAAAGCCCCCAAAGTTGTTAAGCAAACGAATAAGAAAACGTTTTTTCAAATCTTTGGGTTCTAGTGTAAACAGCCCATTTTCCCCCCTCTCTCTCACCTCTGTATATTTTCACAAATCTTGGTTTTTTGCTTTATAAGTAACAAAGCTTCACTGTAATTATAAATGTCCGTTTGTCTGTAGTAAACGGAATTGGGGAAACGGTTATTTCAAGACTTCTTTAAGATAGACAGCTGAATATTTTTGTAAGGGTTTCCTGTACCAATGTGCATCCAGTGTATAATTTACTTTGTCCATCTGTCTATCAGTCATGCTACAAAAGACATAATTTTTTAATATCTATTTTATTATTTCTAATGTTGTCTATTTATAGCAATGAGTATAGGTATATAAATAATACTAATACTGAAATATATATCATATACATCACAGTTGGGAATGCGAAACCACTTTTTTAAAAAGAAGTTTTATTTGGGGAGGGGGGATTCTTTCCTTAGGAACTTCTGTTTGGAAGGAGGTGGTACTCTTCACCCCACCTTCTCATTACCTACATTATAAAGAAGAACCATATCGGTGCAGCGGTTACAGATTCTGTGGAACACACAGACGGATAGACATAGATCCTGTTACTTTTATATAAGAATTTACTTCACAGTTGGGGACTGTGAAGCAAACTTTATTTATGTAAGCTTCATAAAGAGTTGGGGCAGTGAAACTTTTTAAAAATACACTTTGTCTTGATCGATTTGGCCTATTAATCAATCTTCTATGAAAATTTAATGGTTAAGATGTAATTTACTCAGCCGATATTTGAGATAGTCTTTCTATAGAAATATGGTTTTGCAGCCCCAACTGTGTAATGTATGGAGATTGGTTTACCTATTTATTATGTACACAAATAAATGTATATTTATAATAGAGCATATTCTTTTTGTTTATATGCATTTCATGTGACGTCACACAATGAAAAGGAGACAATTTCCATTATACTTTAAATGAACCCTTGGAGGGGAAGGACATTGGGCTGTTTATTACTCTAGTCCCCAAAGTTTATGATGAAGTTTTTCTTATTTGTTGGCTTAAAACTTAGGGGAACGTTTATTAAATTTTGATTTGTTGGTTCATTATGTTGAGTGCCCAACCACTAATTGTAATCTACAGAAGGGATAATTTTGTGTATCATTATGTGGGATGTACATTAATTAATCGACCCTCTTAATTGTCAATTTTTACAAAAGAGTTCCAAGACGTGCGAAGCGTGTATTTTTTTCACAACCATAAAAATATCTTGCCTTTAAAGATTTTAATCACAGATGGGATAATTTAGGGCGTACATTAAATTTTTGTCCACTGCGCTTTTTTCATTTAGGAGGGTTAAAAATAATCTTATTGGATATTAGGAAAAATAATAATAAATAAACAAACTACTGCGGGGGAAAATGATGAATTAAGAATGTAAATACGTGTAGATCTTATAATATTTAATGCTTATATTATTATCAATTATCAATAGCAGAGCCACTCTATAAATGTATGTCCGTTAGTGCATCCTTCTTTTCACACACGTGTTTGTACCTTAGGATCTCGCTAACCGCTGTATTGATATGGTTCTACTTTACAAAAAGCTTTTAATAGATCCAGGGAAGGTTTGTAACTATTTAACAGCCCCCCCCCCTCTTTACTTAGAAGTGAATCAAGTAATATTATCTTGGTCGTTTTACTTATTGCAATCATTAACCCAATACTTTTACATTTTGAAATTATTGACCAAATGCATACAATTTCGACAAGTTTGACGAACTTAAAAAAATAAGAAGGATAAGACAATAAATGATACTTTTATGTACATCCCCAATAGTGAAAAACAAAATAACCCTTTTTCTATCCTTCTTCTGTAGATTATAATTATTGGTAGATAGGTTTTGTACCAACCAATCATGATTTTATGAAACTTCATAGAGTTTTTTAAGCCAACAAATGTGAGAACGCGATTAAAACTTCCTTACCTCTTATAGTTTTATCCTAGCCTTAAATATATTTATATGATAATTAGTCTAATTGTAATTATTTCATATAATAACTTCATATAAAATAATCTACATATAGATTAAAGGGTTGTATATTGAGTAATATACATGGATCTTTAGGGATAAGACAATGGACGATAAATTGATATACATTACTAATGATGAGAAATAAACTACCACTAATATATATTTGAATTTTTGGACACTTCTAGTTTTAAACCAATTGATAAATTCTATAAAAAAGTGTTTCAGCCAACAAATAAGATAATGTGGATATAAAACTTTGGATACCAGTGTAAATTAGTTGTATTAAACGTTGTTTGCTAGTATGCTATTGCTGCGCTACTTTCCTTATATAGCCTGTATGAAAACAATGTGTGAATACACATTACTGCATACTACTTTTACATTTTGGAAGAAAGTATGCATGTTAAAAATCATATCAATAAAATTTAACTGTATATATGGATTAAATGTATAGTATTCATTTATTTTTGTTGTTCTATTTATGCCTAAGAATAATAAATCTAATCTAATCTAATTATTTATAAATTTAATCCTTGTTTTTGAATGGTTTAAAATCTTGATATTTTTAAAGCATATTGTTTTAAGCCCTTTAAATTGAATGGTATATCACATTTATTGAGTACTTTAAAATAGTAAAAATAATTGATTCAATCTTTTTATTGGACTTAAACATAGTCAACCTTTAGTTAATAGTAATAAAACAAGGTCAGATACCTCCACAAGTAGCGAAGAGATTTAATAAAATTGAATGAAACGTCCAACAAAATCAAGACTTTCATAAAATTATCTAGTTGTATAGTATGATTTATATTATAGCTGCGCTACTTATGTATATGAATTTCAGTAGGGCTTGGCAGCCGCCTGTAAGCCTAACCTTTCAACTTTTTAACTGACTTTCAGTGTCTCGAAACTTTCTTAGTTTTCGAACCCAGTCGTCAAGATTCAGCTGTTACAAATAAAAGAGAAATAATACACCCTATTAAAGAGTAGCTTTGCTGCCTAAAATACACAGTTAGGAATGTTATAATATAGTAATAAACAATTGCTTTAAACCTATAAAATACAAGTATGACAACTTACATAGATGCTTATACACCAGGCAAAATAAAAGAATAGATGGGGCATGAGCTCTGCCTACAGGGCGGGGACCCTGTTCCGATTTGTATTTGTATTGGGTTTTTGATATCATCAAATTGCGTCAGTAATATATATATATAGCCGAGTCCATACAGAAGAACAATTTGCTATCAGACGAAAAGTGTCTCCATCACTTGGGGCAAGTAGTTGTCTGGATTATATAACCATCTATACTTAGACATTTTTTTACCACATCATAATGAATAAATGGTGCTTGTAGCTTTACAAATGCCTAATAGTCATGGATATCATCAAATGAATAAGCTGAAGAATTTATAAAATAGACATTCTAAGCTTTAATTTGTTGGTTGAAATGGTTGGATACAGCGAAAGAGGGCGTGCTTATATACTTTGAGTACCTGTATAATTTACAGTCCAATGTCCCCTTCCTTCCTGTGAATTAGATATTTATCGATAGTGCCACCAAAATAATTTATTAACCCATTAGATATTCAAAATGTATCAAAATATGTCATTGAAATCTTCACAAAAATTAGCATTCTTGTACTTGTGTGTCTTAGGAACGTACAGCCATTTAATATCATAGAGAAGCTTTGCTATAATAAAATAAAATGGTGTAAATCTCCAATCTTTTGTTTATAACTGTACTGGGTTTTAAACTATAAAAGTGTAATTTTGGTAGCGCAGCTACTCTATATCTAAATTCTATCTGTACCTCTGTCTGTGAATATAAATATAACTATCTTTTGCAAAGTCACTAAAGCTTTGTTATTTCTTAGCTTATTGTGATATACTTGTATCATTTACTAAATATGTCAAAAGATTCTCTGTAATATTTCTGTACTACCATTTACTGTTATTTTATATAAGTAATACAGTTTACTTTTTCTAGAGTTAGAGGAGACATTAAAATGTAAATTACACTGGTACCCAAAGTTTTATAATCATGATTTTACCGATCAAATTGACTTATAGAAGGGGTAAATTTTGTTTAGTATGTACATCAATTTATTGTCTATTGTCTAATTCCCTAAATTCGTGGCAACTACTATCTTTCTTTAAAATTTTGTCTTCTAATTTTCGCAATTCTACTTATGGAAATAACTAACCTTGTTATTAGTTGATGATTTTAAATTTAGTATTAAAAAAGATTAAAGGGTTAATTCATTGATTTAAAATCTATTTTATTATTCAATTGACTGTATTTGTACAGTGATCTAAAGGGATAAGGGAATAAATTAATCTACATCCCTAATGATTTAACGCGAAATCTACCCCTGTGTAGATTAAAATTAGTGGTTAAAGCGTTTAAACACTGAACTTTATGAACCAACAGATAAAAAAGTCCCCAAAGTTGTACAGCCAACAAATAAGAAAACATTACTATAAAACTTTAAGACAAGTGTAATAAACAGACCAATGTCCCCTCTCTTTCTGATTTTAATGACAGTAATCCTATTGTAAGATTGTTTGTCTGTAGCAAAATATCTCGTTAACTGATAAACCGATATGGTTATCCTTTACAGTAAAGCTTCTTATAGTTACTGAGATGGTATATATTAGGCTATTTTATTTTTATAAATAAGTCTGGGTATGACTTTAGGCTATTTTTCAGCCCTCCCCTTCGTATATTTAGCTCTAGATGCTAGGGGCACAGCCGCTAGTACTTAATGCGGTAGTGAAGTAACACCCCTTCTGAATGGAGGGCTAGGTAGGAGTAATTATGGTTTCTACAGGTTCCTATGTGAAATACTTGCGGTATACCAGTTAGCTGCGACATAGTTGCACTCTAAAAAATTATTCTAAGGGAAAGTTTCATATAAAAGCAGTGGCGTAAACAGGGATTTACCAGAAAGTGATGAAACAAAAAGGAAAAATCAGGCAATCCTAATTTTAACATATGTGGGTATCGACAGTTGGTTTAAATTTTTTGAATACTTTTAACAAATTTTGATTGGTAGGTTCAAACTGACAGTGTTCAAATTTCTATCTACAGAAGGGGTAATTTTGTTGAACATTAATGGGAATGTTGTGCATTAATTTATTGTCCATTGTCTAAAGATCCCCCTAATCTAATATATATTAATTTTTTTACAGTGAAAGTTTTTGGTTATCCCCCGTAGTAAGTAAGTAGGTAGGTAAATGGTTGGTGAGGGACATTTAAACTCTTTCATTATACCTTTCACAACAAATATGTTATTCTGGTGTTTATACATTACAGATGGTCAGACAATGTTATTCCTTATCATTACAGGAGTCTTCAGACAATGGTATACCTTCTTACTGTAGGAGGCTTCATACAATGTTATACCTAATAATTATGGAAGTCTTTAGACAGCGTTATACAATATCGTCACAGGAGTCCTCAAAAAATGTGTAATACATTTTTGTGTTGGGAACCATACAATGTTTTAACTAATTATCTTAGGAGTCTTCAGATAATGTAAAACCATATCGTTATAGAAGTCTTCAGGTATTGTTGTTCCTTTTTTTAGTAGGAGTCTTCAGACAATGTTATACCTTATCGTTATAGGAGTCTTTAGACAATGTTATATCCAAATATTATAGAAGTCTTCAGACAATGTTATATCCAAATATTATAGAAGTCTTCAGACAATGTTATATCCAAATATTATAGAAGTCTTCAGACATTGATGTATCTTACTGTTTAATGTATACCTTATTATTATAGGAATGTTGTATAATATTGTCATAGGAATCTTCAGAGAAGGATTACAGAAACACCTCTAGCAGTTTACCGATAATATTGTCATAGGAATCTTCAGAGAAGGATTACAGAAACACCTATATCAGAGTACCCATAATATTGTCATAGGAATCTTCAGAGAAGGATTACAGAAACACCTATATCAGAGTACCCATAATATTGTCATAGGA
>LS056242.1:0-12738 GCA_900241095.1 Acartia tonsa
TTCAGTTCAGATACTATACAAGTGTTAATGTCCGTTTGTCCTACCGTTTCAGTGCTTCGCTTTTATGGATGTTGTCATCCTTGTTTTTATAATTATGTTTAGTGTTACTGGGTTTTCTGTAGTAAAGCTACTCTTGAAGTCACCCATATCAAGTGAACTGTCTATCCAACGGTAATGCTCAGGTATGGCCCCCTCTGTTTCATCGCATCACTTTTTAAAATCTCCACTTTGTTCATTCTTTATTCATCTACTTTTGGACATAATTGTCCTTGTAACCCATGATAAAAACTAACACAACCCGGCAGCCATTCATTGTAAGGCATAGTGTACCAAAATTTTGTCATAATCTTTTTACAAGCGTGTAATTGGGATTTGCAAAAAATAACTTTTTAGATGCCTGAAAATTTTTGAAAAGTTGTTTTGAACCCCTAGGATTTAACATCCCTTTTAGGGCCCTAAAAATAGCAAGCTATGTATGTAGGGTCTGTACCTACGGAGATGCTATGTTTTAAAATTACCTAACTTAACCTGGCCTAATTGAACACCCAGCCCCCTCCCCCTTATTTTTTTGATTAACTTACTTATAAGGATTATGGAGGGGGAGGGGGGTAATGGTTGTTTTATTTGATTTTTAAAAAAGGTTATGAAGCAAGAATGACTTTTTATTAGAGGGAATTGGGGGAGGGGGGAAACTTTTTTAAGCGTTATAAAATTGTTTATTATTTACCAGCGGTTCCTTTGTAAAATATTTAATATTTTGCCCAATTTTTACGCTAATATATTTTTGTTCAAAATCTATATTGATATCTAAACCAAATATTAGTAACGTTGCTTTTTAGCGCTTGTTTTCAAGGCATGGTTTGCATATAAGTAACTTTAATTCATTATTTATTTACTGATTAATAACTTAGACAGTGGTAAAAATACTATATAATAGTAGCAGCTACGGCCCTAGAGGTCTCTAGAAGTACTTTGATTAGGGAGATGGGTCGACGAGTTTTGAAGAGAAAGGTATAAAAAAGCGAGATAATCTTTTTGAAAATCTTATTTTGTGATTAAATTGATTTTAAAATAGATTGATACCTAGATTTTGACAATTTAGTTCTTGTTTATTTTGAATTCAAATATAACATAAAATTCCCCTACCCTATTATTATTAGCTGATTTTTTATTTCAATTGACAAAGCCAAAAAAATAATTGATTTTGACTTAAATTTGATAGACATACAATACAATAAAAAAAACATTATGCATTCAATCATGAATAAAAGGAAAGTTGTATCATCTTAAATCTCATAAAAAGATATCTGACATGCCTAACATCCTACTAACAAACAACTCTTTTATTTTGTTACATTTGCCTAGAAGAACTAAATGAGCATGGCCGTCGATGAGTTGTGCCAGTTTTGGTCCAAGGTATTCCCCCTGCTTTAATGTCAGAAATCAACCACGTACATTAAGACTTTCAGACAAAAGTCGTGCAATCAAGTGTTATTTTGATGACAAATCTTGCAATTTCATTTCTAGTATGGTTTCTAAACCAATTAGTTCGGCTAAATTAGGACCAGTTTAAAGCCATATTTAATTTTTACTTTTACTATCCGCAGAACGCTGTTTATAATACGATGCGATCAATAAATATTATAGAATCTAAAAAACTGGCAAAAAATCAGAATCTATCCTTGCAAAAAAATTAAATTAACTTTTCTCTATATTTGTGACTATGAATAAAATTGAATAAGGGTGAATTGGTTGTATTTATTAATGTTATGATTGTTGTGTATTAAATATGTTTGGAAATATGAATCTAAAACAAAATTAGCATAAAATTGAAGGGTTTTCATATGAGATGATTTCCAAGTATTTTCAAAATGTATTCGCCATTTTTTTGTACTCTGAAAATCCTTGGGGTAACATTTCTTAATCTTTCAAAAAGCTTATTTGCCTAAAATTTTCTTTTCAAATTCATAAATACAGACAAAGCATGGATTTATTATCATTTGCATCTTACACCAGATTATTATGTACTCTAATAAAGTAAAACTTGTAGCTGGCTAAAATAATTATCCCTCCCGCCCACTCCCTTTACTTTATCCAATCCCCTTCTAGTGGATGAAGGAACTAAATATGTGATGTTCATGTTAGCAACCTAAATTGACTACAATTTTTCCCCTGTCATAATATCCACGTATATTTAGACAAAAATTACAAAAATGTACGTTTTCGTACATATTAGTAAAGTTTAATCGTACTAATCTACAGTTTATATGAACATATGTCCAACATTAAAGCTTGAATTTTTTTAGATTTTTTCACTCGAAAACAAAAAGAGTTGTTATTGATTGAAAATCAATATTTATTTTGATCAAATCATTTTATTAAAATATTCTGAGCTTTTTCTCGATACATGCATTTACTTGTCGACTATTGGCTTCGCACTTATCCTTTTTTAAGTTGAATTATGATAGAAAACCTTATAACCTTAAACCTGCAATCTTCCTAAAAGAAAAAAAAACAATTTAAAAATCCATGATTAGTAATATTCATTTTAACTTGATTAGAACTGCTTTCGAATTAAATCGAAAATATCGTATAGGCTTAATAACGAAAATGAAAATAAAAATCATAGGATTTATCAATTATATCTGCGGACAATTGTTTATAATACCATACGTTAACTTTTTATTGACGTTTATCCATACAATACTACAAAACTATTAAGTAACAAAAAGTAGCACAGCATAAAATGTTCAGAATATCTTTAAAAATACAGTACAATAAACTCTAGTACAGTAATAAAAAGAAAACAAAAAGTTAACAAAAACATTTTGTACTAAACGTAAAAACACCCACCGATAACAATAACATCTGAATTAAAGGTAATCATGACGAATAACTCTTTTATCAATAACATGTCATTAACAATTGGTTCAATAGGTTGAGATATTTTAATTGATGGGTTACTTACAATTTGTTAACCCATTATTGTAAGCAGCAGGATATTATACAAAATGTTGAAAACTTCCTGTAAAAAATATTGTTATGTGTTATGTAAACATAAGTATGTATTTATAATGTCATTAGGTTATTAATATGTAGGTACCATGAACAATTTTTATTCAAGTCATCTAGTCGATGTCAAAGTAAAGTCCCTAATTTAAAAAAAAATGTTGGCTGGTTCAAAAACTGTGGGGACTTTTATTGGAATTTGATTGTTTGATTTATTAAGTTGCGTGTCCAAGCGTTTTTGACCACTAATTGTAATCTACAGAAACCATGGGGATGTACATCAATTTATCGGCCATTGTCTTATCAATTAAGATTCCTTATTCCAGCACTTGTGTTATAACCATGGTTAATAATATTCAGAGACTATTGACCAAACCTGCAAAGTTTATAAATTGTGGCTTATTTGTTATCGTTCCGCTACTTATTGACATAATTTTCCTTGTTTTCTAACCTTTGAATTGTTAATAATAAAGTTATAAAAGCATAACACATTAGTAGAACACAATTCATTAAGACTTATTAGATATGGTTACATTTCAATAATATAGATGTAATCTCAATAGAAGTATCGGCTCGGAATCCGATTCATTTCCGATGGATTTAAACCGGGTTTTAAAATCATGCATTTTGGCCCCAACAAAACTGGAATCAATCCTATAATTTTAAAATATTTTCTCTGCGGAAAACGATCTACATTGCAATGAGATATGTAAATAAGTAGATTAAGTAAAATTATTAATTTGATCATGCAATAATATTAAACCCTTTTTTTAAATGCAGGATACTGTTTGTCTATGTTTAATGTTAAATAAACACCTAAACAGTATATATGGCCTTGATTTTAACAGAAACAATATTGAAAATATGTACGTCTGACTTGAGAACCACAGGAATATTATAGATTCTTAGTAATGGATAGATTTATTTAATATATTTTGAAAAGAATAGATTTTTTATTTTTTTATTTCGTAACTGTAGCTCTAAGAAGAAACGAGTTCGCTCATGACGAGGGACAGGTTACAATTTCTATTCTTGCCTAAACTGCGTCATAACCTAGGAAACTAAAATATACTGTTTTGACTTCCAGAGAAAGGACGTGCAAACATATTGTTGGTTGTCTGCAGTATGTTATACTAATTAGATACCTTGATGACCCTAGAAGTACTCTTGCCAATACTTGAAAATCAAGGAAAATAATTGTATCAAACTCATTTCTAACAATTTTGACCCTTATTCCTGATGATTTAAAATTTTCCTGTTATTGTGATGCTATACCTCTCATGGGAATAAGAATACCCCGTCTGTCTGATAATATTCAAGGCTTACAGAGATGCTATGCTACTCTAGAATTTACTTTATGAGAAGTATTCATGGATATTTTGATAATGTATTTCTATAATAACAGTTTTAAAAACTTGTTTATTTCTATTGTATGGCATTATAGAGTAAAGACAGTTATCTGAGGATGGAAATTTATCTTTATTTACTGGTTACGTTACATTTTTTTGTTTCATTCAGTGAAAATTTAATTCAGTGTAAATTAGTCGAATTCTCAATTACATAATTATTAGTTTTAATTGTTATAATAATAATCGTACTTGTGATTTCATTTATATAGTAGTACATTGCATTAAAAACACATAACATTCATGGCACTTAACAGTTATTTTTGGAAACAAAAATACTCAACATTATTTATATTTATTATTTTCTTTAATAAATACTAGCGGTTATGCCTCTATCATCTAGGGGCTTGAGAAAACCTTTACAGGGCCTATGTGAAGGTTTTCTGAAATAGAGAACCCGACCGGTTCAGTATTTCATGAGATCTTAAGCTTCAGACCAATTAACTTTCCTTATATAATAGGATTAGTAAAAGCTGCAGATTAGGCTGAACAATATCGATAATGTAGCTGATTGACTAGGATAAAGATGGCTGAATTTTTATCATAGGCCGTCATGAATGCATCTGTAGCTTATTCAAACTTGCATTGGTAGATTACAACTGTCGATTCTTCATGTAAAAAATTGGGCTGTTAAAGGGCTTTCAGTTCCGGTTGCCTTTAATGTAAGGCGGCTAATAACAGTATAAATATCAAGATTCCCTTATTCCTGATATTAATCTTATTAATCTAATTAATAAATTTCCAAGTATTGACCGACTACTACTGGCCATTGTCTAAATAGGTCTTCCTACAAAGTTCATAAGCAATAAGTGTAGCTGTATTATTATTACAAGAAAGTACGTAGTCCTTTTATAACATTTGTTTTACCTTATCGATAAAAAGGTGATCCCCAGTACGATTGAGCACTATGCAGGTTAGAAAAATAGCCTGTTGCTACGATTATTTATTCTTTCACTTTGCGCCAAGAGGTAATCGAAAAAAATACATAAAAAATATTTGGGAGGGAAAACTTCGTTGTTTGGTGTGTTTGGGGGTGTCCCACCACCCAAAAAAATAGCCTAAAACCACCACAGGACCAGTAGGTATATTCCCTGAAGAGTAGAACCCGATCGGTTCGGCGGTTACTGAGATCTTAAGCTTCAGACAGACATCATTCTGCTTTGTGTTAAAGATAACCTACGAACACTCTACTATGAAAAAATACAACTTAAAATTTGATTTTACCTAAATGTATAAACATAATCTTAATAAGTCTGATCGGTGAACAATATTGTGTTCTAATTTATTGTACAGCATGAATCACGTAAAAAATTTCCTTTTTGTTCATAATTAAACATTATGATAAAGGCAAACAATAGTGCAACTACTCTATAACAAGAGATTCAAGTAAATCAGTAGCTAGATAGGTTTTTTAATGAGAGCATAAATGCTGAAAAAATTGTTGAGACATGTAGAATAGCAATTTTCGGGTTAGACGATCTTCTAAAACTATGTTAGGACACTTCCACAAAAAAATATACTTAATACTATGAGAATAAGAATACATGTAGCATTTTTATTGCTTAACTGTATATAAATTTACATAAGTTACTTTGTTAATCCAAAAAGTACAGAAAATTAGTGTACATTAATGATGATTGTCTAGTCCTGAGCCGGTATAGCCTATATATTGTTCTATATATGGTTCAATTTTCAATAAGAATTTATTAGGAATGTGTTGTATTGTTCAGCTTTAGCCTTCTAATCATTGGGGTTCTAGCGAAAGTTAATGTAAATTATTTTTTTTTTCAAATTAGCTAAATCAGTAAAAAAAATAGGATTTTTTGCATGGACGTCCAGGAGGAGGGGTTAAATCTTTAACTTTTTTAATCCTCTCATTTATCCTCCTAAAAATATGTAAAAATACATTAGGTTCCCCCCCCCCTTCTCTACATTTTACCCCCAAAAAATAAAAGGCTTTGACGATTTTACGTTTTTTATTAAAAATCAATTATACAGCATCAATGTGTCAATTCTGACTTTATTAAAAATTGGAAGAAGCAAATATTTTTTTTGATTAAGTTGCTAATTAATTTCAGCCAAATAATCGCCAGAACTCAAGTTGTATTGTTTTAGTTTATTAAATTTTTCATCTTTATAAGTAGACTAGACAGTAGTCTTGTATTTGTTCGATGCGCAGCTTATATACAAAGTAGTTGAAATGTAAGTCTAACGGTGAGCTGGGATGGTACCTCCACACTTCCAAAAGAAATCGCACCTAGAAAAAAAAGTGAAAGTGAAGAATTGACAAGTAGTAAGGTTGTTTTGTTTTATCACTAAGATCGCCCTAACCACTGGACCAATTTAAATCTCAATTGTTTGGAAGCTCAAATCGGTCCTTGGATTGGTTTAGAGTGTTTTATTTTTAGATTTAAGCATGAGATGGTTTTAGGCTATCTTTCTGCCCCTCCTCTTCACAAATACAAAGCCCATTAATGCTAGAGATGCAGCCTTTAGTGTTTAGATATTTAGTTTTATAATTGAATTGCTTCTTTGGAGTCCAGTTATGCTTGTATAAAATAGTATAGCGAGAAAATGATTTATTAAAACATTATAGACATTATAGACACCTCAAAATCTTACTGTCTGAATCTAATAAATATAGGAATAGGGAATTTAATTGAAGAAAATAAGACAGAAAATGAACTTATTGAAAACGTGTACATTCAGCTACTTTAGATACAGAAATACATCGGATTTTTATTTGATCTGCCTGTAGCCAAATCACTATGAAAACAAGTAAAAAGCCAAAGTAATAAATCAGAAAAGAAAGTTAATAAACAAAAAAATCTGACAGATACATTCTTACATTTTCCTTAGGTATATTTGTTTACAATTTCATATTTTTTGGTATTTTCTGAATAAATTGCCCTGTCTATTACAAGTAAATAAATCTGACTTTTAAAGCTAGGCCTCCCTGCACGTCTTTGTATGTCTGAAAAGGAGTTCATACAAAATTTATAAATTTTGCAATATCATTAATTTAACAAGGTTGAAGACTATCAAATCATAATCTGACAAACGAACATTGACAGTGAGAGCGTATTAGCATTTGAAAATCTCAAGTAAAGGATGCTTTCTATGGATTTATTTTAAAAAGTGATTATAGAGAAGCTTTGCTGATAACATTATGTAAGATTTGTATCAAAATGACTCAAGGACTTCCTGGTAATTATTAAATTGCTGCTCTTTTTAAATTTAGTTACTTTTACAAGCATCTTTATGCTAAGTTTCAAATCAATAGGATGTTTTTAACATGCCTAAATTAACAATCAAAGCTAACCGTATCTAATATAGAAAAGCTTCGCTTATTTGAATATTTTTAAAGAGAAAAAGTCATGAAACTGTGCGTAACCGTACGAAAGTACGAATACAAATTATAGATAAGCTGCGCTTTTATATTGTGTTTAAGCACATAAAATAACCAAAAGCACTGCTTGCTTTACTAACTCCTGTTCTAAGTTTGTTTTCATGGACACCTTTTTTCTATGTCTAGAAGCATTTAATCCATAATGTAGTGTGGACTTTATTTCTTGTTGGTGCATAGATTAATTTATAGAAATCAAAAAGGCTAATAATTTGAGAATTTGCAGCAATTAGACATGAAAACTATTTGGATAATAGATTTAAAATACATTCAACATTGTACCTGACTATTTCATGCAATACCATGCCAAGTTTGAAATCAATAGGACAATTATGACATGCCTAAAATAACGTTCAGAGCTATCCTTTACTGACGGATATATGGACAGCCCATTGTAGATAAGCATCGATTTAAAAAGCTTTTATGTACCCAAATATCCTTGTGTAATCATTTTATCCTTTTTTGGTTAATTTTAAATTTAGTTTGATTTGAAAGAAGCCAGTTCTATAATATAACTCTTTGTAACCATTATTGTATAAAACAAATAAGGGCATAAAAACCATGTTTAGATATCAATATTTCTATCCTCTAATATAGATTGACACATAAACACCCATAAATAAAGATATATACAGGGATATTAAGGGATTAAGATATTGGATAATAAATTCATGTATAATGTATATCCTCTATGATGATAAACAAAATTACTCTTTCTGTAGATCAATATGAATGTTAGTTGAGTTGAGCTGTTGAGCTTTCAAGCCAAGCAAGATGTTAACGCCTTTATAAAACTTTGGGTACCAGTATAATTGCCCCATTCCTCCCTGAGATATACACGTCTGTTGTTAACTTTAAAATTTGATTGTCAACATTTTTATCTTTATTTATTAATTAAATATTTTTTTTATGATTAATTAGTTGATTAAGATGTAGTTATTCGAACCATATTTGAAGATTATTCCTTATATTTTACAGAATTTATTAATTCTTTTCTTTAAAAAAAAACTACTGGCAACTTAGCTTAGCTTAGATCCCTAAAGATGTTACAATGAAAACTAAGCTTTCACTGAAAGTTTCAATCGAGCACAGAATCCCTCCCCCCCACTTTTGAAAAAAAATTAAATATCGGTTGGATAGTTTTTTGTTTTGCTTTACAATTAAGAGAAGCTGCCCTCCTCTTTAAAAATGGGTTAGAATAAAGACATAGAATTTTCTTGAGGGCGTTGCTACATCAAGATAAATGTGTAAAATCTTGAGAGAGAAAGGACAATGACAGAAAATGCTTATACAAGTCTTCATTCCTCCAATAAAAACAATATAAAAAGGCTTAATTTCACATAATCGATTTTGTAGTTAAAGATTAATTTAACTGTCGATTGTCCTTTCATTGACTCACTCTCAAAATCTAAACTACTTTGTTTTTCATTTTTTGGTGTTTAAAAAAATATTCAATTTCCAAAAATAGAACCTTTCAGAATTTGTATACAATTTTAAAGGAAGCTTTGTTCTTAGCCGGGTCAGGGTTAATGTTATCTTGGTTAGGTAAGTTTCTACAAAAGATATGGTTTTAAGAAAACACCTAACATACATAGCAGGTTATAAGCATTTTAATGAGAAAAATTGTTCTAACTACCCCCACCCCAAGAAAAAAATATGTCTTTTTGAAGAATTAAACTCTTCGATTTAGAAGATTTTAGGGTGGAGACAGTTTTATTTTTATATTAATAGTTTACACTTCATTTACACATACCTTTATATAAGATTAACATCAGAAATATTTATAACAAGAATAAAAACAGTAGTAGTAGGGAAGCTCAACAAATTTACAAAGGGGGAAAGAGAGTAGCATTGTATATTGATTTACATCATACTTTTTAAAATACTAGCGTATTCGCCTCTAGCCTCTTTAAATTGCCCCAAGAGGCTAGGCAATTTAAAAACAAAATTCAGTACATCTGGTGCAACAACCAGCACATTTTTTAAAAATGGGGAAACTTTTTTTGGGGGGGTGTTTGTGGGTGTCCCATCCCCAAAGAAAATAGCCTAAAACCACCAGAGGACCAGAAGGTATATTCCCTGAAAAGTAGAATCCAATCGGTTCAGAAGTTACCAAGATCTTAAGGGACGGACAGACAGCCAGACGGACGGACAGAAATCAGATATCCAAAAAAATAAAATGTTTAACATTAAAGTACTGGCCTTATGTTGTTGCTAGAGTTGCTTAACTTCAAGCTTATATAGTATACCCTCTCGGTATAAGAATATTAGACGATTTTACAATGCCTAGATTTAAAATTAGAATTTCCTTTATGGAGTTTTGGACGTACGGACGCAACCTTATTGTGAAATATTTTATAAAAGACACTAGTTGCTTTGCCCCTAGCCTCTAGGTACTTCACACGAAGACTTGATAGGATTTTTTTTTCCAGGGGGCTTCGCTTCATTGTATGGTTGTGGTTCCCCTATCCCTTTAAATTGTTTTTGGTTACAAAAATTGAAATAAAAAATTTCCTTTTTAGGAGTGGGGTGTGTCCCAACCCCCCAAGAAAATAGCCTAAAACCACCGCAGGACCAGAAGCCGTAATCCCTAAAGAATAAAGCTAAATCGGCTCAGTGGTTACAGAAATCTTCAGATGGAAGGAAGGACAGACGGACGTACAGACAGACATCATTCCACTTTGTATCATAGATTTTTCTTTCCTTCAATTAACACGGGAGATGACATTGATAGATGAATTAATTTCACCATTTTTTCCAAAATATACAAGGAACAAAAGTTCAAATTGTAAATAAAGGAAGTGCTTTTTATTGCTATTACTTTACCTGTATAAAATCAAATTAATTATTGCATTAAATATTCACAAATTAGTTCTAATGTTATTTACAAACATTCTTAAAAGGTTTTATAACAATTTTTGTTACATTTCTTAACATTAAATTTTGGGGTAAATTATGACCTGAAGCTATTAATTTATTAAGGGAAAAGATTCTCAAAAATGAGTTAGCGTGTCTACTTTTCAATTATTTGATGGTTATTCAATACAGTTTAAAATTACGTCTCCAGAACATCATCACAAACGCTCTTGACGCAAATGTATTCTTCCATTACCTATTACTTGACTTGATTTTATATATTACTTTTGCTGAAAATATTTTTCTTTTTAATTATAGTATTGCATTTTATGAAATATATTTCATATAGCCACTTTTGCTATGCTTTTTTGAACAAATTTGTGCTTGTTTCCATATATTTATAATTTCTTGTGGTGGCGTTATTGATATCATTCCAGCGATAATAAAAGAATTAAAATGATGAAAATATCATAAACTTTTTGCTGCCCAAAAAAAGCGACGTTTGTTTCATTTAAAATGCATAAATGGATATAAAATATACGTGGATATCAAGACAGTCAACAGCCGCCTGTAAGTTAATACTTCGTAGTCGCAGTTTTTGTAAAAATCTGTAGCCTCAAAAATAGCGGCTGAATTCTGAACAATCAGCCGCAGTTTCTAAGGCTTTTATTTAGTCACAACCTCTTGCTGCAGCATTGCCGAGCTGCAGTCAAACTGCCATTTAATAGGACTGTCGCCTAGAACTGCTTCGTTAAATGAAACATTGTGTATTGTGAGAATTGTCTTAAATTGTCTGAGTCTATGATATAAAGGAACAAGACCAATAGTTGAAACGAAGATTTTTGACACTTTAAAATATTTCCTTGACTTGAACACTCCTCATCTTGTATACTTTTCTATTACATATGTCAATCAATAGGTATAACCACAAATTCAAAATCATATGCATAGTGGTTGATTTAATAATCTGATAAATGTATAAACATTATGACTTATTATATTTTGATACAATAACATTAAATAAGTTAAAGTGCTAGAATGTTGAATTACAAGCAATTAAAAATAGAAACGTTAATGAGTCTTAAATAATATAATTTAATAAATTTATTTGGAATTATTCAACAAATTAGGCTAAAAATGTATTAAAATGTACTAAAAAGTATTCCCTAGTATTGTTCTCCAAACAAACATATACCTAAAAAGATATGAAGAACACAGACATAACTTTTTGTATGGCAAAAAAGCTGGGTATTAATGAATTTCATCTGTTTGTTGGGTGCAGTCTTCAAAATATCATATCTCCCCATATCTACTTTTTATTAACGCACATTCTCTACGATTAGGGTCTTCCTTCCGTCTCAAGTTTGAAAAGTTGATGCAATCTTCCTTTTTTGATGACAACAAGATTACAAAACATTCTATGAGCTTTCTTATAAAAAGGCATTTACAGTGATTGATTCACTATATCTGCAAAAAAAATTAAAAATCTGTCGTTACAATAATTTATCTTAACAATTTTAAATCATTAATTTTAAAAAAAAATCAAAATATTTTCCATGATTTAGTTAAGAAATGACCAGTAACCTGAATGTTTTTATAGGTATTTTTAATAAGTTTAGCTGTGCTACTAATGTACATATTTTTCTCTTGCTATAAATCTGTATTATGAATCAAAGCAGATATGCATAGATAGTTTTTTTTTCAATTTATAGTTTTGTCTAAATTTCAAAACAGATTGTAAATACAATAGGGTTTGGATACTCAAAATTTAAGATTGGTATGAAATATTTCAATGTATTTTGATTACTTTAATTCTTAGTTGATGGATGGACAAAATGAGTTGTATAGTAGATGCTTATTGGTCAGGGGAATCATCACAGTAAATATCAGACATATATCTTTAACAGTTTCCCTTATACATATATCTTCTCGAGATCTTGATTTTTGGAGTTTAAAATAACAATGAAATACAAAAACAGAAAAGTTTTGAAAGATGAATGCCGCGTTTCTTGATTGATTGATTGACTAGACAGAGTATACAACTATTTATTTAATTATTTC
>LS056243.1:0-12736 GCA_900241095.1 Acartia tonsa
TCAGAAACAATAAAGATTTAATTATAATAATTGTTTTAACAATTCATCTTCACAGCAAGAAACAACAAACCAGGGGTTAGGGTGTTCACCAACGTTTTTTTACAACAAAAATCTGTTTTTTTCTAGTTACTGTTATATTCTTGTAATAAAGAAACAGGATGTCTATCTGTTTGTGTGTAGCTAAGAATATCACTGATCGCTTTAAAGATATGATTCTCCTCTAAAGTATCTTTAAGGAAGGTTTATGGTTTATTACAAGTTTGAGAGAGAAAGATCACCCATTAATAAAAATACCTTACCAATTTCATTTTTTAAGACTAAAAATGAAAGTGGAGGGTCGACATTCCCCCCCCCCTTTCCTTAAGGCATATGCGGCTCCTATAGGCAAAAGCAATAGTTAATGAATACAATTCATCAATATAAATATTGGCATTTTTAAAAATACTTTTATGGAAAAATCTTATTTCGAACATCCCTTCTCCCAAAGCCAAGAGATAAACAGAGCAAGGTAAAATTTTGAAAAATAATTAAAAGTAAAAGATTTATAGAAGGTTATTTCGTGTATTTATTAAGTTATATCTGGATGCAGTATGTAGTTAAAACATTCAAAATGTTTAGTTTATTAAATTTACTTTCATGATATATTATTAAGCAACATAGTCGAAATAGACAGTGTCAATGATTTATTTTTAATATCAGGCCGACAATTTGTCAGTCGTGACACTAAAAAAATCGACAAAAATTGTTAAAATTGCATGTATATTTAAATATGCTATATCAAAGTAGCAAAGCCACTTAATTCCATAAATTGGATAAATATATCAGCATTGTCTTGTTTAGTGATTTCTTGACAAAGCATGTATTCTTCTTCACTATTACATGCATATTATTACTACGCTACTTGTAGACATTATTATCCTTGTCTTCTTATCAAGTTTAATTACAAGTTACAAGAAGTTTCAACTTGGTGTGTATTCACTTCCGCATATTATAACTTTCGCAGAGTTTTTTTACATTCGCAAAAAGGCACATTAAAAATTATAAGGAGAGAATAGCATTATATGATGTTTTGTGTAATTAGCCTATGGTATAAAGTGGTAAGTTTTTTACCTGTAGCTTAAGATTTTGATTTCTACTTAACCGATTTTGTTTTCAATTTAAGAGGAGCTGTATATAGGTACTAGCCGTTTTTTAGGCTATTTATTTTCAGACTAAGTCTTGGGATAGTTTTATGCTATTTTTCTATCCCCTGTCTGCCTCTTCTAATATATAGCCCCTAAAGGCTAGGGGAATATCCTCTAGTTTAATAATAAAACACATGGGCGGAAAACAACACACAACTTTTAATTTACTTAGTGAAGAAAAAACATGTTAAAACCGCATTTAGCAATACTCCACACAAGGTTTCCAATCATATTCGCCAAATTCTTGTTTTGAAAATTAACTTGAACATGACTGGAATTGTCAAATGCTGTCAAAGCCACAAATAGATTTAATAATGAATTAATATTACACACATTCAACAATGATATAAATCTCCAATGATGGTATACAAAGTAACCCTTTCTGTAGATTAAAAATATTGGTTTAAAATTGGACACTACTAGTTTGAAACCAACAAATCAAAATTAAATAAAAGTTTTTTAACCTTAGATCTAATAAGTAAAAAAATATGGATACCAGTGTAATTAAACTTCAAGAATCTCTTACCTCAACGGTTCTTTTGTATGCAATTTTGTGGAATTGTTTATTAGCGGCATTGATTGTACACCTTTCGCACATACAAAAGTATTACACAACATGGAAATAGGAAAACAAACAAATTAAATCTTTATCTTTGAATACGTCCTAAATTTACATTTTAAAGTTTAGACCATGTCATTATTAGAATTGTGAGTAGATGGTTAAATAGCATCTACTACGTCAATCAACATGTCAGCTAAGATCACTTTTAGAAACTAAAACTATTGTTATTTTATGACAGCATAATGCCTCCATGCCAAAAAAAAAGCGCAAAACTAATTCATTGTAAAAATATTTTTAAAATGTAAGTAAACAAAATACTCCTCTAGTAGATTAAGATTATTGAAGTATAAGTTTGAATAACGTTATATTGTACAATTCAATCCTAATCAAACTTTTCCTTGAATGGGCGTGTAAAAGAGGAGTGTCAACATCCCCTTGAAACAAGGAAGGCGTGTCTTTTTATCCCCTAATTATCTAATGACAGAAAGAGTTTACAAACTTTGGATGGAAGAATCATTAAAAGTCCATTCCTCCCACCCCGTCTCTCTCTATTTACAATGTGCATCATATGATTTATTTACATGTAAGTAATTGTTTAAACAAAAATTCTCTAAGGTCACCAACAGAAAAATTTCGCACAGTTTATGCAAAACTGCCAAAAAACGTATATTTAGCCAAATTTTTAAGAATGGCTTTTTTATGATTGAAAGATCTCTGAAAAAGTTGTTATTGCATATAAAGTTTTCTACTGGTCTTTTTTTACTGAATGTTTTGTTATGATCTTTTTACAGTAAGAAATTTCTGTTCCTTCAGATTTAAAAAAATATTTTTTTGTAAAAATGAAAGAATAATTCTTTTGCGTGGAATTAGTAGCGCATAATGTTTAGACGATGAAATTTATCCTTGAGGGTGTGCCTTCGTTTACACAAGAAAATATTGTTGTTTTAAATTATCTAGGTAAAAATCTACCAGATTCGCAGACTTCCCAAAGCCTTCAATTATCTTTCATTCCTTTTATTAATCTTAATCGCTATTTTTTTTTTTATTGCAAATATGAAACACTTTGTAATTATGCGAAAATAATTGCATACCATCCTTGAAGAAAGAAAAGGCCAAATTAATAAATATTTACTAAGAAAATAGGACTAAATAATAAGTAAAAATGTCAAGAAAAAATAAGTGTTACTTTATGGTTTTGCCATTAAAGGACTTTGGAGACTTTTATTGAAATTTTAATTTTATATTGATTTCTTCAATCAGTTTTAATCGGATCTTGGACAAAGTAGCTTCGGACAAAGTAGCTTCAGACAAAGTAGCTTCAGACAAAGTAGATTTAGGACAAAGTATGTCATGAAATTACTTTGTCTGATGCTACTTTGTCCGAAGCTACTTTGTCCCAGATCCTTTTAATCTAAATAATGGGTTATTTTGTTTATCATCGGCGGTGATAATATCAATTTATATCAGTTTTTGTGGAAGACAACGGGAAAAATTGTGATAAGAAAAGGCATCTTAAAATTAAATATAATTACTTTATATATATTTTAATAACCTTAAATTTAATAAATCAATATTTTTTACTTTATATATTACTTAAATTCTGCATATTTAGAAAATATGATATCGGTTTGGTTACAGTTGGGGACACAAAACTAATTCATAGTAAGGGTTCCAGGACAAACGCACGAGTCCCAAACGTCGGAGTGGACAAACGCAGGAATGTTGAAATATTAATATAAGTAGGTATTTCTATACAGGTTAGGTTAGGTTAGGTTAAGCTATTAGTATACAAATAATCCCCCCGAAGGGGTTAGGCATTTAAAAAAACTAAAATAGGGTTTAAAATAGGATAGGTTAGGTTAGGTGTCCATTCTGCGTTTGTCTACTCCGACGTTTGGGACTCCTGCGTTTGTCCTAGGACCTTATTAAGTAGAAAAAGCTAAGCTTGAAAATCGGGAAAATAGGTCCCTTCAATTTCCTGGCTTTAGGTGGGTTGTGACACCTCACTATTTCCCTATTATCGCATGCCATGAAGTCTAAAGCGTTTAAAAGCAGTTTATTTGCGGATTATCTAAATACAAAGTTTCTATTCTTAAAGATAAGCCAGCCTCCCAAAGAAAGGTCTATATTGATATTGTATAGACTGTGTTGTAGGATTATTACTTAGTAAACGATGGTTTAGCACACCCAACTTTGAAACCAAGTCCTTCTGGACAAAAATACAATAGGTGTGCTTTCAATTCCTCAAATTTTATCACATTAGCAAATCATCAGAACCGCTTTTTTATTACAACAAAACAAACTGCCCCTTTCGAAAATTTGAAAAATCTGCGGAAGTGAATGCGCACCCGATACAATACTGCCCACAGGCCACAAAAGGGTTACCATTCAATTTTCATCCATTATCATTTTTCATGAAGGCTTTTAAAATTATTAAAAGGTACATCAAATTCTTTAATTATTGCGTCTAATGGCATTATTTCCATGGACAAAGGAGCTCAAATTCGAATATTTTTTTTGTCGATTGGGTTAAATCAGTCATTACAGAAATGTTATAAATATATTTTTTATTTTGATATTTTAACCTCATTTAAAATTTCTATTATTAAAAGCACGTTGGCTTGCTGTGTCGGGGAGTTGTCATGTTCGTGTCTTGACTACAATGCATCAAACTAGAGATGTTAAAATGGGTCCCACTGCTTCTATGTGATGAGCTTAACTTGAACCTGATCAATAGCTTAGGGCAGGTTTTAAGCTGGAGAATACTACCGCATAAAGAAAACTCACCTAGATTGAGCTGCTGTTTGCTAGATTCACTTTTTGTCGACGTCGGGCTGATAATGTCAGCTGCCGCCCCCTCGCTTGACAAAATATTTGAGCTGCCAGGTATTTCATTGTCCTCTGGCCGTCTGGGAGGTACAGGTTCTGGCAGTTGTTCACGGTTTACCTGAAATATTTTTATCTTGAAAAAATGATTATCTTATTTTTTTTGAGTAAATTTCTCAACTAGTGTTTTACCCCGTTTTACCCAGTTTTACCCTAGTGTATTGAGTGTCCAAACTTTAACACAAATTGCACATTCAGGAAACACTAACTCATAGCTTGCATGTGAAATTTATGGGTTTTTTGCCCAATGTCTCTTTAGAATTCAATTTTATATAACAATTAAATTTTAAAGTTTTAATAAATTTTTACCTTCTTTTTAATTTTTCTGTAAGGAATTCTAATTTCATCAGTTGACGTTGAAATTTCAATTTCTTCCGTAATCTCCTCCTCGATACCATCGATGGCGACCTTCCTGCGCTTGTATGGTCCTCCCGTCCTCCTGGGGATGTAAGGTCTGACCTCTGGCTCTGTGCTCTCTGTTATGGGGTCGGGTAGCCGGGGGGAGTCGGGCACCCTGGGGGGCTCCGAGTACACAGAGTTATTCTCTTTTCCTGTAAAAGAATGAATCAATAAAATTACTATTCACCGTATTATACAGGGTACTAAAAACCTATTTCTGCTCCTATAATAGATATTTCTTAATTAAAGTTATTTTTACTCAACTTAACAAAACCAACTTATATAATGATTATTTGATGAAATGATAGCAATTTTATCAGGAAGGAAGGGAGGAGACATAAGACCGAAATTTTTACTTGTAAAGATGCACATCTATTTAACGCCCATTGTCTTATCCCTTAAGATCCCTGAATATATATAATCAGCATACCTGGTTCACAAGTTGGGGGCTCTGCATTAAATGTTCCATCCTTGAGACACGTGATCTTCTGGGGACCAACCAGTTCGTAGGTTGGGTTTGTACAGTAGAAAGTGGCCACAGTTCCGAATCTGATGAGACACATTAATAAATACCTAATTTTCATACCAAAATGAAGCTTTTCAAATAACAAAAGCAAAAATGGGTGCTTTGTCTCAAAGTGTCCGACGAGAAAGAACCTCCATACACTAACGCCACTATTTTTTAGATATTGAAAATTGGCTACTAGTAGTTAGTATCCAATATAACCTAACCTGACCTTACATAAAGAGTAAACAAAAAATAGAAAATCTACAACCCAACCCTTATTGCTCGACTAAAAACTTTGAGGGAAACCGTAAATTTATCGTTTGCCAGTAATCGATAATCCTTTATAATTAGCTAATAAATGCGGTGACTTTGAAAAACAAGAAAATTTAAAGTAGTGACAGGGTTTTGTCTGAAGCTTAAGATCTAAATAGCTACTAAACCGATTGGGTTTTCTTTTGTAGGTAATCTTCACATAAGTCCTGTGTATGTTTTATGCTATTTTATTTTCAGATTTAATTCTTGGGTTGGTTTTAAGCTATTTTCTAGCCCCTCTCTACCCCTTCGAATACAGAGCCCACGAATGCTAAAGGTGTTGCCGCTAATTGTCTTAAAAGGCATTTTACCAAAAAAGCAAAGGAATGTTTATTTTTGAGGCTATGCTATTTATAATTATTTAATAATGTTTTCCTTGTTGAGTTTGTAGAAAGTGTGTAGCCACCATATCTGGGAGATTTGGGTTCTTCACAGTAGATTGGCTCACATCTTAATATAATAAGCATTTTAATATGCATCATACAAGAGACATTAAAAATGATGTATCTTCCTTTTTTCTCTCTCCGTCTTTCGTTCTTTCTTTCATATTCCCTCTCTCTCATTCTCTCTTTCTTTCGATATCTCTCTTTCGTTCTATCACTCAATTTCTCTGTCTCTCTTTCTTTTTCTCTCTTTTTTTCGTTCTGATACTCAATTTCCTTCTCTCCCTGTATTTTTTTTGTCATTCTCCCCCCCTACTCTATCTCTTTTTATCTCTCTTCTCTTTCTCTCCCTCTCTCAATCTATCTATCTTCCCTCTCTGTCTCTCTTTCTATCTCTCTTCTCTTTCTCTCCCTCTCTCAATCTATCTATCTTTCTCTTTCTTTTTCCCTCTCTGTCTCTTTTATTCTCTCTCCCTTCCCCTCTCTTTCTCTATCATTCTCTAATATTATGAATAAAACTATATAAAGTCACCTTGGTGGAGGACCATTCCATCGTTGATCCACATCACACATGAGAGTTTCCCTACCGACCAACAGATACCCCGGGTTACACTCGTACTTGATGGAACTCTCAAACTCTCTTGTGCCGTTGACAAAGATTAGCTTTCCATTGGGTATGTCCGCCGGCATTCCACATTCAATGTCTAGAAGAAGAAAAAATAATCATTATTTGGTATTTTCCCTCAAAGTTCTTAGCAAACACAGAAACACCCTTAAATTTTCAAATTAATAAAAAATATTGAGACTGATGCTTTTCCTTTATACCCAATTCGTGCGCAGGCCCTAATCCTGCAGAGGATCTCTGTATCCAATATGACCTAAAGTTAAACACAACACCCGATAACAATCTTATTATATTTTATTTCTCAAGGAATCATTGTCCAAATTTTGAAAGACAATTACTTAATTCCTTAATCAGAGATAACAGTTCATGACAAATTATGGACAAGCCTTAAAAGAGAAATGCTAGACTATTACTAGGAGAAAATTGGGTTGAGTGCAACTTTTGCATAATATTGCAAGTAATAAGATTCTACTAAAATCTTCGCTAGTTGTGCAATCTACAGGGTGTCCCATAAAAAATGAGTTTTTTTTAATGCTTATTACTTGCCTAATATTTCAGCAATCTTAGAAAATTAATTCAGTAATTGGCTAGTTATATTGGATAATCTGCAAAGCTAAAATATATCGAGGTACTATACTAATAATAGATCAAATAAAAAATATTTTCCATAAACCATGGGACACCCTGTATTAGATGTAATCAGTGCATTAAATGCTTTGTGAAATTCATACTTAAAAAGATTATAATAATTATTCATCGAGGTATGCATTCCGAATATGAATAGCAGAATAGACCAGACAAAATCAATGTAATGATTTATCAGATAAATTTCTTCAAATGAAGATTAGTTATAAAGTTATGAGGGAGGGGATGGGGTTTTAGATAAATTTAATTAAATCAATTGCATTCCCCAATTATGGAAGATTCCAAAGGTCCCAATTTTGTTAGGCAGTTTTATTTTATGATTTATTATATGAAGTAATAGGATGGTTTTGGACTTTTTTCTGTCCTTCCATATCCTTTCAAATAAAGACAAGCATAATCAAGAACTTACATCTGCAAACAGGCGGGAACTCTGAGTAGAAACCAGTTGCCAGACAGGTTCTCCTGGCAGGCCCGACCAGCAGGTGGCCGGCATCACACAGGTACTCGATCCTACTGGCCACGTCGTAGTTGGTGGACACGAGGGTGGAGTTGGGCGGCTGCTCTGGTTTACCACAGGTTGTAGGTCCTGAAATAGAGAAAAAATAAGTTTCTTTTAAAAAACACAACAAAATATATATGTATATAATAAATTTTAGCGGTTGCACCCCTAATATCCAAGGGCTCTGTATTCATCTTATTTTTGGAATAATAACTCCTAGGACAAGAAGGTAATAAATAATTAATAAATGAAGGGTCTATGATTTCAAGTCCTAGAATTAAAAAATGAAAGTATAGTATATTATGCTTTTAATGTTCTCACACTCTACAAGTGTTAATGTTCGTTTATTCTGCCGAATGATTTTAGATCTTGACTTTTTTGATGTTATTATACCTGTTATTTGTATTTCTAAGGGGAAAGGAAAAAAATAATTTGACGGTAAATTGTTCACAATGAACTCATCAAAATAGTGTGCATTCATTTTCGCACATTGTATCGTATTATAAAATTATCAGAACTGCATATTATACAATTAAATTACAAAGCGCCCCTCACTTTTGCTATTTTTTTTATGAATAGAACTTAGAAGCTTCAAACTTTCATTTGCTTTTAGATCTACTTATTCTTTTGTAGGGGTAACCCCCTTCCAAAAAAAAGATAAAAATATAAACCTTCCCATGACCTAAGAAAAGCTTTACTGTAAAGGAGAACAATATCGGTTCAGTGGTTATAAAGCTGTAGACTGGCAAAGTCCTGTTACTCTTATAAAAGGATTTTGTCTTTTTGTGAAATCAAACAATATTTGGTTGTGATAATATGGGGAATTGGTTGCACACCCAGAAATAGTTACATGACATGAAGAGAAAAAAAACTTTTTACGATGGCTTTATATGTTTCGTTAAAGTCGGGGATGTTAAACCTGAAGATAAAATAATTTGCATAATTAATTTCTCATTACTGCAAGCACAGAAATATTAATAATTTTGTTTTAATAATAACCATTTCGTTACTGGAAAACCTTGAGGTAAAAGAGTTTTTTTTTATAAATTCTTGCCAATACTTTCCTTCATTGACATGATTCAAAAGACGATTCGACATAATTTTTTAGATTTGTTGTGTAGAATTTTCAGAATTGGATAGAAGGAAAATACAATGGTAGATAAATAAATCTCTGTCCTACTTTGAATGTCTGTATTTTCGTTTTTACTTTTTAATGAAAAGGAAGAAAGAAATTGTACATTTTAGAAGGGGGCTTAGTTACACCAGGATTTTAATTTATGTTTATTTGATGCTACAAACAGTAAATATAAAGATATGTTAGGTAAATGTTATGTTTAACTGAAAATGAGATTTGTTTTATTTATAGACTTAGTTTGATATACTATGGAATCTCGGCAAAAAACTTGTCATAACTAAAGATGTTAAAAGTTTTTCCTACTGCTACTAATATCAGATGCGCTAAATTAATAGTAAGAGTTATATGGGATGCCTTGGCCAACACATTCAAGATTTCTAGACAAAAGTTGTGCAATCAAATGGTTGGAATGTTAGTCCTTAGGATCCATTATAAAGGTCTGGCTCTACGTTGTTTTCAAACGTCTCAAAGGGTATTAGTAAGTTTGATATTATTTTTGCTTCAAACAGATAATTTTTTATTAATCTATATTATATAAATGCGAAAAATAAACCTATTAAATTCATTGGCGGATTTTTCAAAACACCGATGCTAGAATTCTTTACTGTAAAAATGTCAGGGATAGAGGGACATGCCCATGGAAAATAAATTAATCTTCCAACCATTAATTCTTAGATAGATTGCATTATTGGAGAGAAAAAAAGAGTTGTAGATTATATTTATAGTCATTTTCTTCCTACTCCCCTCTCACCCCTGTAGTAAAATGTATATATATATTTGCTTCTAACCACTTTCTCTTTCTATTTACAATACAGATACATATTACTAGCACAGATACTCTATAATTAGTGTCTGTATCCGTCCGTATGTCCGTCTAAGCCAGTTTTAATTTTAACAACTATAGAGACATATTATTAGCACATCTACTCTATGATTAGTGTCTGCATCCGTCCGTACGTCCGTCTAAGCCAGTTTTAATTTTAACTACAGAGCCATATTACTAGCACAGCTACTCTATAATTAGGGAAGATATGTATCCGTCCATACGTCCATCTGGGCCATTTTACAATTATAGATTGATAAAGTTTCATTTTTGATAAACAAGAAGGGCAAAATCCAGAAGAAGTAGGGAAAATACACTGAATTGATATACGTTCCCAATGATGATAAACAATGCTACGCCTTCTGTAGATGCCAAAAAGGGAACTAAACAAACAAAATTAAAAGTACCAAAACTTCTAACAAAAAGATAAGTTGATTAAAAAAATAGGTACCAGTGTAATTTACACTCCTTTGTCCCGACCCTTCCTCAGTTGGAAAGCAATTTAAAACAATTTATTAAAATAACAATAATAGACTGTTAGACATACGGACATGATGAGTTTTAAAGGTTCTATATAAGCATATGAGAATAAAAATATGTACAATTTGTTGTAGGGTTGTAGGCTTATGTAGGCTGTAGCTGCGCTATTTATGAACATAATTGTCTTTGTTATAGGAAACAAATTAAGAAAAATAACCACTAAGAAAAAAATAAGAAAGTTACACATGTAGGAAGTTTTAATAGGACAATCTTTATGATAATATTTCAAGCTTTAATTAGATTCAAGGCCAGATATTTAATTATCAAAAATCTTAGATATAACTAAAAATTACTACGATGTTTTTTATTATTGTGTAGATTTTCTATATTTAGATTTGACACCATTTTCTACATTTTAAAATGTTTGTAAAATTTTTATTAGTTAGGAACAACTTTCAATTTCATAAAGGTAAAATCTGCTCATGGTTAGGGATAAGAACATAAAGGATAAATAGATGACTTTCTCAAACAAAATTACCCCTTCTGTAGATTAAATGATAGGTTGGAATGTTTGTACACTGCAAGTTAATAAACCAATCAATCAAGTACCCAAAGTTTTTAACCCATCAAATGAAAGAAACGTTTATAATACTTTGGGTATTATTAAAATTTACAGTCAAAGTCCCCTCCTTCCCTGGTCCAAATGGAATCTATGTTAGGCTAAATCATAGAAGAAGTGGATTACTTAATTAAGATGTGCACTCACTACCGCACATATGTATTACATTATCAAATCATCAAATTTTTAGAACAGCACAGACTGTCCCATTTCGCCATTAAACAAAATTTTATTTTTCTATTTGCTATCGTCTCTCTTTGTGAATACAATCACTTTACTTCAGGGAGGGAGGTGACAATGGGCTGTTTATAACACTAATCCCCATAGTTTTATAATTATGTTTCTTATTTGTTGGCTTAACAACTTTGTGGACTTTTATTGATTTTTAATCGTTTGGTTTATTAGTTTAAATGTCCAAACGTTTCGACCACTAATTGTAATCTACAGGAGAGGTACTTTCATGCATCATCATTGGGAATTTACATTAATTCATCGGCAATTGTCTGAACCCTTTAGATCCCTGCTTTACTTGATGTGATGCGGAATTGAAAGGACACAATTAATTAACTATTGCGAAATTCTCTAAGATATATTCACTTAAAGACACTACACAATTAACTTTACTTATATGTACTCTTTTATGTAGGATTTTTACTATAGTTTTTTTCTTAAGGGTGAATGCTTTGTGTAAACGATAATGATTATTTGTTTATTAGGATCTTATATCTAAAAGCATAAGGGAAGTTTCCTATTGGCCCTAGTTTGGATAGGTTTGAGATTATTAATATTTTCAGAACTATTTCCCTTCCAAGAAATATCTTAGAAAAACATTCTATTCTAAGCTAAGCTGTGTGTTTTAATTTGGGGGTATTGTGGGTTGTGGGGTAGAATCCCAACACCCATCTAAATTTTAGTAAATTGAGTCAGCTATATAAAATAGATTTTTTATATCCTGTACAAAATTTGAAAGTATTTGTTGTTACTTCATGACTTTTAAAAAGAAGAACATTTGGTGGTTTATTATAGCTGAGAAAATAGAGTAATCTCTATTTGGGCTCAACCAACAGTTTTAAACAACTATTTCGATAGCGCAACTACTCTAAATGTACGTTAGTTTGTACGTACAAGAGGTTAGAAATTACGAGATAAGTAAATAATTTTAAACGGCTTAAAACTAAAAAATCTATTTTTTCAGTTGTCAAATTCATTGATTTATTGACACTACGGTTCTTGAAATAATAAAACATAAATGCAGGAGCGTTCACAGGATTTTGGCAGAAGGTGAAAAGGGAAAAAAGGCCTTACTAATTTCAATCTTAAGGGTTTTATTGATAATTACGCTTGCATATAATAACAGTATTATGCAAATGTTTACATATTATTTTATGCAAAACTGACATTTTTTTCGAAGATTTTCCAGCATATGCAATTAGATGATTTTTTGCAGCATTAAAAAAAATGTTTAGTTCGACATCTGGCGATAGTAATTATAATTAACATTAGAAATTAACATCAATGTTTATCTTTACTACAAAGTAGTATGCTGTTTGTATTTTCAAGGCAGTAAGAAAACTAATTGGGAAACATTCACTGCATGAGTTTTAGGGGTTACATACAAATTAACTTTAATTTTGATTTGAAACTCTTAACCATTCTCATTGTATGGCATAACACTT
>LS056244.1:0-12736 GCA_900241095.1 Acartia tonsa
TTTTTTTTTTCCTTTTATCTTTTTTTTTTTTTTTGTTTGCGGGGCCGGGGGCCGGGCGGGGCCGGGGCGCCCCCCCCCCCCCGCTATTAGAGATATTAGTGATACTTGATTAGATAAAAAAAAAGGGGAATGTATCCTTCTTTAGGTGTTTTTAGACTTTTGGATTTATAAACCATTGCTTTTATAGATGTTGTCATACTTATTAGAGCAAAAATAATCTACAATTAACTTATGTCTGTACGTGTCAGTAACTCTAAAGAAAAATTGTGATTTTCTCAGCTGTTAATTAGAATAGACGGCTTAAACTTTTGGCAACAATTTCCTGCACCAATGAGCATCCAGAATAAAATTTACGTGCTCCTTCGTTCTGTCAGTATAGATTTTCAATAAAGGTTTTTGTGTTTTTTCATAGATCAATGGCAAAATCTCCCTTTCATATTCATGACAACCTAAAAAATCTGCTTCATAACTCACTTTGTCCGTATCCCCATCCATAAGTTTTGTGCTTTGCTACTTATAGATGTTGTCATCCTTGTTTAATTACCTTTAGCGTTGATAGTATTATTATTATTATTATTATCCTCTTCATTATTATTATTATTATTGTTGTTGAATGTCTCATCCTTTCTGGTCAAACTTGTATACACGTTGTCTGATACACTGAAATAATAATGGATATATGATATACGTGAATATATTGACAGGTAAAAATATGCCGTCAATTTAGCTTGCTAATATGGATCTTATTTATTGGTCAGTTCGTTCGTCCAGTAGTAGGGGAGGGGATGATGGGGTAAATTGGTTGGATGGATGGTATCGTTATCTTAACCTTAATTAAGCCTAGATGGTCAATCAGACGTTTAATTCAACCTACTCCCCTTATCCTTTTGATTTAGAAAAAATCCCGCATCTAATTTTCCAAGGTGAATTGTTTTGTTACTAAATCATATAAGGATTAATATTACCTGGTATATGTATTATCATTGGCAGAGGCAACAGGTACGCCATGCATCCTGGCCAGAATCCTAGCCAGCGGCCTGGCGCCTGTGCTGGTCTTGTGATGCCTGCTAACACCATCTGTGCTGTCCTGGCTCGTCTTTCTGCTGCTGCCAGCCTGCAGCTGCCCCACACTGCCGCTGTCTCCCTTGGCGCAGCTGCGACAATGAATTGCCTGTTATGAGGGTTGATATCAAGTATCTTTTTATTAACACTTATTCTATTAAATATAGCAGTATGGTTTTTTGTTTGACCTTTAAGAACTTTCTAATCACTCAATAGATTAAATTATCATGTTAGGCTATTTTGTTTTTCTTTGGAATCTAAGTTTAGGATTGTTATTTTCTCGCTATTTTTCTCCCTTTAAATACAGAACCTCAACATGCTAGGGGTAAGGTCAACGCTTCTTTTATATATAAAATTAAAAATCGAGCAGTTGAATAAATTTTACAAGTTATAATTATAATCTTATCCCTTTTTAGGTATATTATTGTTTGTCGCTTAGTAAGGCACGTTTTTTGCAATGTTCATTGTAAAGGTAAGAGGATGTGTGTCTGTTCGTCATTGTATCGAAAGATCTTTGTTTTAAAAGTTTTAAATCAATTTTACACAAAAAATTGTAAATAGTTGACCCTTCCTGCTGTGTTTGTGGAGAATATCTGTTGTGATGATGTTGATGTTGTTGGCAACAGTTGCTGTGCTGATCAACTCCCGTAGCTGCTCTGTGGTCTGTTGAGAGAGGCAATAGTTTACAGGTTTAATTAATTCGTTGTGGAGGAGTTTATTTTGGACTACAAATTCATCTCTTTTTATCTAGAAACTTGGTTGGTATAAATATTGTCTAAAATTTTCTACCCATAATTTTAAATTTCGATGTACATCACTTTATCGTCCTCACGTCGTCTACTTATCTGGAAATGTTTTGAATACTTAAATTTAAGTCTGTTGGACAATCCACCGAACCCCCCCCCTCCGCCCTAACTCTTTAAAATTAACAGTACCTGTATATAGTGCCCTAGCAAAATGGGGATAGATGTCACTGCTTTTGGCCTATCTATTCTATTGACGTTAGGAAATACCTCATACCCCATCTTTTTTCTAGGGTGTTTCTTTCCCCATTCTCTCTTTCTTTCTCTCTACTATGAAGTCTAGATAGGTGGGCCAAAAGCGGTGACATCTATCCCAATTTTTCTAGGGCACTAAACACAGCTACAAATTAACATAATGTAAACAATCCTGGAATTCTATGGGTTGACAGATGATCTGCGGCTACATAATCAGCTGAACAGTCATAACATAACACCTACAAAAAAAATCAAATATATGCAATGCTTCACTCCTGTTGGTTAGATTCTCAAGTTATGCCCTCCAGTGCAGTGGTGGCAGGTGATTGTCAGAGAAGTGGGAAAATATCCTTAGCTGGTTATTATTAACAGCACCGGAGCGGAACTCAGCCTCAATGGATGGCAGGTAAAACTTGGAACAGTGGGACGAAGTTATTACCTGGTTATTATGAACAGCACAGGACCGGCACTCAGCCTCCAGTGGTGGCAGGTGATAGTTGGAGCAGTGGGACAAAATCCTCTTCCTGGAAATAGTTCTGTAGAGCGGGTTCTGTTCATCCTCCAGACCTCGTCCATGGTCACTGCCGACTATAACATCTATATACAAAATTAAGCAATAATAAAAATAAATAACTTATCATTCATATAACCAAAGTCGTTCCCAATGAAATTTCAAATTATGTCTTTTAGTAAATGAATTAATGAATGATTTACCTTTAGTCTCCACCTTAATAAGCCCATTATGCTCCTGTTGCAGTGAGGCCTCTTTAGGTTTGGTTAGGTCCAGCAGGGAGCTGGTCACCAGGGAGTCCCACTGGGGTAGCGACGGACGTCCTCTCTCCTTGGACACCCATTTCAAACTGCCAAATTGTATGTTGGACACAAAATCCATGTTTTTGGAAATTTGAGGTAGGGAGCCCTTAAAAAAGAAACAAAATTATAAGATTTTATTTTCCCAATTATCTCAGGTATTAAAATTATGAACAAATAGTATGATATTTAAAATCATACAACCTACCTTCTATATGCCCCCAATACAACCCTTTTACTCCAACCCCTTCCCTATTACTGGATGAACGAACTAGCCAATAAAATAGGTGTCATTGTATTTATCAACATTTTGAATGAATACGATTTTTCCAGGGAGTACGGGAGGAGACAATGGGCAATTATTTCAATTTGATAGTTTTCGCTGAAAGGCCATGAAATACAGATTTATCCAGAAAATTTGAAGAAAATTGTAAAGGGTGTGTTAATCAAATTTAGATAACTATAAAATAAGAAAAAAGTTCTAAGAAAAAAATGCATTCATTTGAAAATTAGAATACCCATACATCAGACAGACGTAACAATTCTGTAATTAATTACAAGAAAAATTATTCTTGGAACTCGTTCACCCCATATTCCTAACTTTTAAAATGCCACTTTAATCAAGAATTAAATTTAAGGGATCTCAGATTGTTTATTACACAATAAAGTTTTTATCTATGAAATGATATTTTTTGGAGAAAAAAATTGTTAAAACCAGCCATCTCATAACAAATTTTTCTGTCTGCTATATTCAAAACTTCCTCAGCGAGTTAGCGGCAATGATGCGCTAGTACCCAAAATTGAATATTTGATCTATTGTCCACTCCCATACTCCCTGCACTGCACATATACATACATACATGTACATACATACATATATGTTTATTGTAAGGAATTTTTAACTTTAAAATCGGAAGTTTCTTATCACAAAGTTAAACAAATCAAATACAGAATCAAACATCCGAATTTTAGTTTTAGTTGCCTTGCTATAAGCAATAGTGCCATAAAGTTATAGATAATAGGGGGTTCCTTGCAGAACCATATTACTGTATAACACTTTATTGTTCTTTTTTAAATGTTTTTGTATCTGCTTTGCTAGTAATGTATACAATTTTCCTTGTTTTCACTTTTGGAGTTGATTATGTTGTTAATACCTTATCGTACAGTAATCTTAATATCAAGTTTTGGTATTGTAATAGTTATTTATTGCATCGTATTATAGACAGCTTTCCGTGGATATTAAAATGAAAAATTATAAGATCAAAACTGGTATTAATTTTATGATTTTTATTTTAATATTCGTTGAGAATTGTCTGTAATTTGATGCTATACATGATTTTTCAGTTCCAATCCACCGGATATTAATTGGTTTCCAAGTTATAATGATTCTTAAAAAAATATCCCACGACATAATTTTAATTGTATCAGGAAATAATTATATTATATTAGATAAATAACAACATAAATGCCATAAGAAAAATACAATTATCTATTTTGACATATCATTATCCAATCTAAATAATTCTTTTTACAGTTTTAAGTTTTAATCAAGCAATCAGAACCTTTTTAGAAATAGTGCAACGCCTTTATAAATATGGGTTTTCAACAATCTGTAAGTCTTTCGTAATTTGAATATACAGTATCTACGAAGTAAAATGTCTTTACATTGCCTCTTTTTATAATACAAGCGGCTGCGCCACTAGCATCTAGGGGCTCTATAATCGAAGGGATGTGAAAGGACAGAAAACAGCCTAAAACTATACCCAGCCTGTCTATTTATATAAATGAAATAGCCTAAAACCCTCTCAGGACTTGTAAGAAGCTTCACTGTAAAGGAGAACCATATTGGTTCAGCGGTTAGCGAGATCCTTCGCTTCAGAAAAAAAGGCTTACTATTTTATATAATAGGATAGTCTACTAAGAGTATATACAGTATGGCTTAAAACTGGTTCTAATCCGAAGGAAATTATAATCGGATCCGAAGCCATACTGGATGAACTTATTTTTTTTGTAATTGTACATGTCAGTGTGTGTGTGTGTGCATCTGTGTGTGTGGCGTGCGTGCGTGTGTGTGTGTGTGTATCTGTGTGTGCGTATGTGTCTGTGTTAGTTATTCAAAACAAGGATGACAACATCCATAAAAGCGAAGCTCGTAAACGGTAGGACAAACGAACATTAACACTTGTAGAGTGTCATAACTGAACAATCAGAATATAAATCAAATGAATCAGAGTCGCAACAAAATTGTAAGTAAATTTGTTAAAAAACTGCTTAAATACATGATAATGTTTAAGGACATACTTACATTTTAAGACCTGATTATAGAGGTGCTTTGCATATAACAATGTACTTTGTTGTTCTAGGAATCAGTATTCCAAAAATCAGATTAATCGGATAATTTCATTACACAAAAATTCGTTGTTAAAAATCAACATGTTTAAAATGGACGTACTAACAAGCTGGTAACCATTATAGAGATGCTACACTTTCTAAACTGTACCTAACAACTACCCCATGCAAATTCTGAAATCGATAGGACAATTCTAACATGCCTAAATCAACGAAAAAAACTAACCGCTACGGACGGACCGACCGTCCCTTATTATAGAAGAGCTTCGCTTTTAAAAACAGTTTGATTTTTGTAATGAGGAAAATGCAATTCATTTTCTTTCAAATAACTCCAGTGATATAAGGGATTGGATAATGGAATTTAAATAAATAACAAAAATTACTCATTTCACTTTTGAACAGTAAATTTTATAAATCTTTGGACACCTAATTGATTAATTTATAAGAGGATGAGAGCCTTGAGGGGGTGTATTAAAACAGAAGGTAGTCCTTTCAAATGTTTTGTTCCAGGGGTTTTTGATTTCTTCCTAACGCACCTTCCTAATATTTTCAAAACTGCATTGGGGGGACAATATCATTTGAATTAAATTTACGGGAATAGTCCCTTTCGTGGCAACGCCCCTTAAGGGGCGATTCGTCTTATTTTTAAAATGGCTTTTGATATGTTATTTTAGGTTAGGTGATTGTCCCACAGGGATAGAGCCCCCTGCAGGGGCTAGAAATAGGAGAAAAGCTACTGTGAAAAAAACGAAGAATCGCTCCCTAAGGAGCGTTGCCACCAAAGGGACCATACCCCAATTTACCTCTAACTCCCTGAATAATTGTCAGGGTTGATGAAAGAAAGGACTTGGTAACAGGGATAGACCAATGGACAATAAACTCATCTTAGAATAAAAATATATTGATTTGTAGATTATTGGTGAAATGTTTTGGTGTATATTGATTTATTTGCAATTGTCCGTTCCCGTTCCTGTAAGAAAAAATTGACAAAGAAAAGAGTGAATTTATAATTATGAAAACAACATATCTATAGAATAGATGTATATACAGATAACTACCTCCCTCACTTTTTCAATGACCTTATTAGTCTGCTGGCAAATTATTTTCTGCTACTTGGCTGTAATATAATACACACCACTCCATTGGTTGATTTTCAATGACCCAAATGAGAGGTAGCACAAGTACAGTGCGATGGAGATACAGTTATTTAACTCTTTCCCGTCTAGTGTTTTACTCTAATATAAAAACGAATATTGATAGAAAGATGGATGAACATATAGATAAATAGTTAGATATATGTTATTAAATATCAAAATATATGTAACAATTTAATTGTATGTTTTAGTTTTTATATAGTCACACCTATAATAGAACCTACCACTGAGAAAAACTAAGAAACCATTTAGAAATAAATCATATGTACTCTGTTTAAACGTTTTCAAAATACAGTAAAAAGTATTTTTTTTAAATTGTTTTAACAGTTTATGACAAAGTAGTAGTAGATATACGTCTTTAAGCAGTGATCTAAAGGGATAAGACAATGGCTGATAAATTGATGTACATCCCCAATGATGATACATATGCAGATCACAATTAGTGGTTGAAGCGTTTGGACATTTAATGAACCATAAAATCAAAATACATTAAAAGCCCCAAAGTTGTTAAGTCAACGAATAAGAAAATATTATTATTAGAAAATTTGGGGACTTTTGCAATAAACAGCCCAATTTCCCCTCCCTCTCCGGTTTTTAAGCTACAATGCTAAAATACTTCAATTCATTTAGGCAAAAAAGGTGCATTTTAAATGATTTGTTTTATACATAAGCAGGGCGTTTGTATTTTTGTATTTTAATCGTGTAACTGATAGCTTGAGTTTTGAAGTTACTCGCTAACTAGGATTCATCCGTCCGTTACTGAAGAGTAGGGCTCAGCAGTCTTAGCACCAGCCAACATCAACAGCATGCTATTTTATCCATCCAAAAAGCCTCAGCAACGCTCACCAATAAACATATTAGCCACCCTCAGCCGCAGCTATTTCATCACGCATTTTTTCAATATTTATTTACACAGCTCAAACAAACCTGAAGTTTCAGCCACTTCTTACCTTGTAGATTCCAGCAGCTCAGTGGCAGCCACCCTAATCCACACTCTGTATAAGCCAGCGTTAGCCGCAGCCAGCATAAGTTACCCTTAGCTGCGGTCACCAAGAACTAACTATGAATTGCTTGTTTTGTAGTTTTGATATTAGAGTAAAACACTAGAGGGAGAAAGGGTTAAATAACTGTATCTCCCCATCGCAACCGTTTTGTGCAACCTTTCTATTGGTTCATTGAAAATCATCCAAGAAAAATAAAGCAGAAAATAATTTAGAAGCAGACGAAAGAGGTCGTTAAAAAATAAAGGGAGGAAGTTGTCTGTATATACATCTAAACTATAGATCTGTTGTTTAGATAATCACATTGCACAACGTGTTTGGATAGCTAGATCACTTTTATTTATTGAACACAGCAGTTTTTTTTTTTTTAATTACATAAAGATAAATATTTTCTGAAAAAAAATGTTTTGTATCTTCAAAAGTAAGAAAATGACGTTTGAAATTTTAAGGACCTAAACAAGGTTGTTAAATAAAAAGGTGAAGGAAGCCAAAATCTTTTTATTAATTTTTCGGAAAACGGTATAAACTTTCTTTTAAGAACCTAATTGAGTATAATAACCTTTGAAGAATGATTTATTTGCTAATATTTAACTAAACATTTTTAATATCTACCACATTTGTTGACTTTGAAACATTAATATATCTATTTCATGATTGTTTAATTGTGGTTTCAAATTTTCTTGAGAGAAATATATCTTTAACAAAGATGATAGTAGGATTTTTCTAGATTTTTTATTTTTAAGTAAATTTTATATTTCTATTGTTTTATTTAGTTATTTCTAGTTATTAACTTAATCAATTATTCATAATAAATATGTTCATTTCAGAAAATTATATTGAAAATGATTTGTTTTAGCTCAATTGAAGATCAAAAAAGTGATTAAAAAGCACAGGCATTAAAAAAAGAGATTTTTAAAAAACTAAACAATAAGTGAAAAAAGTGATATTGAAGAAGCGCATCCACTCTAAAACTATAATTTCTGTTATGATACCTACGACAATGGACGATAACAAGTCACAGGATCTTTTCGGGAATCAAAGGTTAGCTAGGTTTTTTTAAAGCTTTTCTATAATTAGAGTCGGTCCATCCCTCCGTCCGGAAAGCTTTTTTCGTTAATTTTGGCATGTTAGAATTGTCCTATCGGTTTCAAACTTTGAATGCTGATTCCTGTAGTAGTTATGTAGGAGTTAGAAAGCAATGCAACTCTATAATCGTTACCAGAAAATCTATACGTCTATTTTAACAACAATTTTTGATGCAATATAATAAAAAATCCGATTGATCTGATTTTTGGAATACTGATTCCTAGGACAACAAAGTGCAAGGTTATAACAACGTATCTCTATAATGAAGACCTAAAAAAGTAAGTATGTTCCTAAACAATATCCTGTACTTAAGCAGTTTTTCAACATATTTACTAACCATTTTGTTTCGTTTGACTTTTATACAAATTCATATTCTGATTATTCAGTTCTGACACTATACAAGTGTTAATGACGTTTGTTCTATCGTTTCAGAGCTTCGCATTTATGGATGTTGTCATCCTTGATTTAAAAAAAAACACCTGCACTATAAGTTTCGATTGTTGGTTAATCAATCATTATTTGAAACATTTATGTAATACTAAAGTCATAATAATTCTTCCTTAAAAAAAATTCTGATACTTAAACTATATAACAACACTTTCAAATTTTTTGTCTTATTCTAATTTACATGCATGCAAAGCGGTGTATATACCTTTAAATATGTATAACTCTATTTTATCATACATTTTTTTATATCCTTAAATATGCCTTCTTTTTGGTTGTATATACCATAGACTAATTCAAAACTTTTAGAAAGACCTATATTAATAAATGTATATGTATAGATGTTTAACCCAGACAACTATCTGGTTTTAGTGGTGGGGAACTTTTTTGTCTGTTATCAAATTGTTTTCTGCTCTTTTGAAGTGACTTTGCTGTGTTAATACATATTTCCAACCCTATTGGCTGATATTCAAAGATCAAATTGATACATGGCCATGGTCCCACTCCCCACTCCTAAACCCCTCTTACACCCCCCTTGACAAGGGCCCTATTCACCTAATACACCCTTAAAAAAGCTAAGGTTGGTTTCAAGTTATTTGTTGGACACCCAGGAGGGTGTGTTCACCCCTTGACAATAAAAAACTTTTGTTGTCTACAGCACTACAACCCCTTCGAGTTTGATTTTAGTGGGATTTCAAAATTTTAAGGTTAGCCTCGCGCAACTTTCTGAAAAACTCGCCATATAGCTACAGTCTGTTGGGTTTATTTATTCATTAAAAAATTACGATTAAAAATTCATATTATATCATTTCCTAATTGACTAAAGCTTTAGATAGTAGATAACCTAACTTTTTACTTCGATTATATACCCCTAAATAACCTAGAAAATAAAAAAATATATCTCAAATAAAAAAATGTCCCAATTAAAAATTTTCTATCCATATGATTTTTTTGTCTTTGAAAGAAAGACTGAACGAACATTATGGCATACGAGATTTTTTTACTGCATATAATAAGGTCATGCATTCGAGGGCTACATACAAACACACCAAAAAAAATACGCAAAGTGTAACGCGTCCGATTGTCAAAAATGTATCACCCCTAAAAAGTCTGTATGTCTGTCTATACCGATTGATCTCTCTAATCACTGAACCAAAATGGTTCTCCTTTACATGGTAACTTTGCATAGGTCCTTGGAGGGTTTATGATTATTTTGGGGGAAGGGTAACTACAATTAATTACCCCTTTTTTTCAAATTGTCTTTTAAAAACTAAAATTGTAAGTTGTGTGGAGGTTCGAAATCCGCCCTTTTAATTGGTTCTAGAGGCCTCTAAGGTGTGACACTTAAAGAGAACTCACAGACAAAAGTTCTGCAATCAAAGATTTGGTTTTCTATAGGGTGTTACACATAAACCAAACCAGTCCTCTAAATACTCCAATATTCAAAAAAAAAAGAACGCAAATGAAATTCCGTACAGAAAAATCTAAAAATTAAAAGATTACCATGTTTTTGCTATTTTTAGATATATTTTAATGGTTTGTGAAAATGAGAATGTTCATGCATAATGCATTGTTGGTCTATTTTATAGTTTACTTTTGCAGTAGAGTAGCTGTTCGGGGACCTTCCCTCAAATCTTTCAGTTGAGGGTAAAGAACCACCCCTCCTCAATGTTATATCTGGCGCTTTCTGGATCTGTTCAACCCCTCTACCTCTTATGTTAAGATATATTGAAAAAAATGAGGGCGGGAGTTTTATTTTATTTATTGTTTTTTTCTTTAATTAAGGTTAGGTTAGGTTATGTTGAGTACCGCAGGTATAAGTTCCACAGTGGTCAGGCTTAAAACTAGTCCACCCGCCTTTTTCAAGTTATTTTGGGGTGGGGGGAGGTATCATTGAAGACGAAAAAAGTCCCTCAAAAAATCAGCATGTTACGTCATAAAAACCAGGAATTAACCATCACTTTTTAAGGGGTTTTCTTTCCCACTCCTCCTCTCCTCATCCCTCTTTTTTATGACGCCATTGAGGGACTTTCTTCGTCTTCGTATCATTGCTCAACGACCGGTTATTCTAACAATCACGCACAAAACCTTTGGAAGTTAGTTGGGGGTATATCTTGTTTTTTCATATAACTGTAGAGCAGTGGGTAAAAAAGGAGGAAAAGGGGAAGGGGGTTGTGGGGAAATTTTCCTTTAGAATTGTTTGTCAGAATAGCATTCCCTTTTCCCTGTATTTTACAAGTTATAAAAAAAAAAACTTTTACAATAGAAAAAAAGGGGTGGAGGATTTTGTTTTTCCAAATGTATGAAAGGTTTATATCTGTTCTTTGTTTTATTTGTTATTAGATTAAAATTCAAAGTAATGACATTCATCTAGATAAGACATGTATTTAACATAAGAAGCCATATCGGTTCAGCGGTTACCGAGATCCTTCGCTACAGACAAAAAAAACTAACTATTTATATAATGATATATATGATTTGAATTTTGTTAAAGATTGTTAGTAGAGTTTTTTTCTTTTTAAAACAAACAAAAAAAAAACACAACATTTTTGATTATTAATAAAATGTTATATTCTATTCTAACTGTTATAGTGTATTATTAGTAATCTTTCTAAAAATGCATAGAAATTTTTTAAAAAAAATGTAGTAACATGCATATGCGATTTTTTGCAACAAGAATAATATAGGCAGGGATACGCAGTCGCGCAGCTTGCATATATCCGCAACCAAGCCTTAAAAGATTACTTTTTTCTATATTGAGAATCTAGCGGCTACGCCGCCCCTATAGGTTGGGATTACTTTTGAGAGAGTTGTGCTACCCCACCTTAAAATACTTTTTAAAAAGATTTACTGTAAGGTAGAAACATATCAGGTCGGCGGTTAGCGAGATCCTTTGGTACAGACAGACTTACACACGCAGGCAGACAGCCATCATGTTACTTTTATACATAAAAAAATCTGAATACACAAGATAAAACGCAGCTAAATGCGCGGCTGTAGAACCCTGACTAAAAATTAGGTCGTACTCTTGAAATTTAACTTGTATATTTTATATGTTTTTTATGCATTTGAATTATAATAAAACATTATGCAGTTGCTATAAATATAGTAAAGATTATTCAATTAAATTAGAGGTAATATAGTTTTTTCTTGAGTTATCCATAAACATATTTTTTAGAAATTAATCTTTTACGTAAACCTAAGATACATTACTTTGCAATTGATCTTTCAGCTGACCAAAACCAATTGTATTTTTCAGAGTTTTCACTTTTTCTTAATGTTTACAAGGGATTTATCAATCTATTTCTCGTATTCTTTCGAATCCGGTGGATAGGAACCGGTTCTCATACAAACTATGTCTAGTATCGTATTAAATCCAGCTTTCTACGAATATAAAAATGTACAATCATAAGATTCTATAATCGCGGAAAGCTTTTTATAATACGATGCGAAAAATCCCATTCTCTTTAGTAGCGAAGCTACTTTTATAATTAACTTTCTATGTCCGCACGTCTGTCTGATAGTCCGTATGTAAGTCCATATAGATGAGGGGAAATCTTATTAACTCAGCTGATAAAAAAATGAGTTTTTGTTCATAATTTTTGTCGGTTTTAGTATCAAGATTAGATTTCTTGTCACTCTAATTGATTTTTGTATTCATAGATTTTTTTAATTTTTGACGAAGGTTTCATGATTTATAGAATAGATGTATATACAGACAACTACCTCCCTTTCTTTTTCAAAGACCTCTTTCCTCTGCTTCTAAATTATTTTCTGCTACTTGGCTGTGTTAATATAAGCGACACCATTGGTTGATTTTCAATGACCCAAT
>LS056245.1:0-12736 GCA_900241095.1 Acartia tonsa
ACCTATTGATTCAATTATCCTTTTCATTCATAGACACTTGTATAAGAAGAAAACAAATCAATAAATTTACTTTTGAACAAATTATGATTTAAATTCTGCTAATTCTGTATTTGAAATAGTACTAGCGGCTACGCCCACTCAAGGGGCACATTAGTGAAGTGGAGAAGTCGATCATCTACTTTTAGTTTTAAAAATACTTTTTTTAGAGTTGATCTATCTTGAGAGGGTGATGGAACCCTTTCCCAAAATAGTTATAAACCTTCCCTGGACCCCTGAGAAGCTTCGCTATGAATGAGAACCATATAGGTCCAGCGGTTAGAGAGATACTGTTATTTTTGCGTTGGAAAAAAAAATATTAAGTTTTTTATATGGAATGACCTATACCTTGTTTAATTTAAATTGATTGAGAAAATTCGTGTTTATAGAATTGACAAAGTCCAATGAACTTTGGAAAGGGACACTCTTTTTCTTTATTTAAATCTGCCCAAGCAAAAAAACAGCTTTTAAGAAATGAAAGTAAATAAATTAATCTGCTATATTTTCATTAAAAAGTCGGATGGGAAGGAATGGTTGGTCGTATAATGAATGACATAATGATATACTATAATCATATGGTATAATAGAAAATTACAAGTAAATCAGTATGGAAAAAGTTAAAGCAAATCCACTTATTTTCCTCTATTTAAACCTTGTATGTTCGTTAAGGTCTTGCCAACCAGTTAGCCAACTAATTTCCTCATTCTAGGGAAGAATTTCACAGAGTTCTTGGGTAAGTTTTAGGCTATTATTTCTTATTCCATTCATCTATAGCTTATAGAACATAGGAAAAGCCTATTTCAATTGAATGGCGAAAAATGTGTAGATTGTCAATTCCTAAAGTCTAATGTACTTAAATTTAATAAAAGTTATTTTTGAAAATATTCAGTTTTAAACATAATATAAAGTATTTGACTACCCTATGAAGAAAGGAGACATGAAATAAAGTTATTAATATTTGATGGATATATGAAGTAATTCGCAAATGTGTATATGTGACATTTCATTTCATTTGTCTCATTTAAAAATCCATTTCACCTCTTCTTTTCCTCGAACAATATTATTTTAGTAGCGAAGCTACTCTATACATTGATAACGTCTGTACGTCTAATCTATGCTAGACCCTTCATTTTATTTGTCCCATTAAAAACTGGTTTAATGCTTCTCCCTTTTTAGCATTTGTAGAAAAAAGCAGGTAGTGTAAATAAAACGCTAAAAATCTCATTTACATTATTTGATTTCCAGCAATTTACAATTTTGATTTTTGCTTTCAGTTTTTGAAATGTCAAAAAATGTATCAAACAAATAGTAACGTTCTAAACATTTAAAGATATAATTCTATTAAAATTAACGTAATTTTAAAATAAATTTTATACGGAATTTGCATTACGAAATTCATGTAAAATTGAATTTAAAATTTTCTTCCGTTGAATAAAAGAACAAATGTTAATATTATTGGATACAAAATGAATCAACAAGAACTTTACATACAATAGAAGGAATTTACATAAATATCCTCTTATATAAAGTAGAAACTTTTTTTTCTTGTGAAGGATCTCGCCAACTTCTGAACCAATATGGTTCTCATTTACAATGTAGCTTTTCTTGGGTTCTGGGAAGGTTTATAACTCTTTTTTTTGGGAGGATACCGGCACCTTCCCAAGATAAATCCCCCTTTAAAAAAAGGGAAATGTTTGCCCCTTCCTTCGTTTTTAGTAAAAAAAAAATACAATGCATAATTATTTCCTATATATGTTCTCTGTAATCATAATTTGTTAAAAAAGTTAATTTTCATTAACATGGGTGACTAATGAAAATCTTATTATTGCTAGATTGAAATTATACAAAAAGCTGAGAAAGCCACTTTATATAAGAGTGGTATTTGCAATGCGTAAGTCTTTCAAGCTACTATAGGAAAAGTGTAGAGTAGTTTTACTGGTAGAAATTAAGTCATTGCTAGATAAATACATACATACATAAATATTGTTAGAAGCTGAATCATGCACTCTCATATCAATACACCTTTATAACAGGGATAACTTAAATTCAAATTTTTTTTTTAATCCAATGGTAAAACAAACACAGTTGAATCTCTTGTATGAAAATTTCCAAAATTAGGATAATGATGTAATCAATAAAAATTCCAAATATGTTTAACAGACCGTACTGGCTTTTGAATAATAGCAAAAAAGTAACTGTGCTTCCTAGATTAAACCCTATCCTTACAGGAATCTGTTCTGAAATCAACGGAAATATGCATGTTTGCTATAAGGGATATCTACCATTATGTGTTGAAACGTAGAGACGGAAAAGTTTACGGCAAAAGCCTACTTGTACAAAAGCCTTGTTTCTAAAATCAATATAAGCATATCCTTTATATTCCCTGATAAAATTTAATAGTTCTTAGGAAAATGATTACATTTGATAAGTATAGTTAGTAGTTACGCAGTAAAAATCCTACTTAAGGCCAAAGAGGGAAAGGGAAATCGCAAATAAATATTTCTCTACACTCCTTTTTATCCCCCAATATGTAAATATTCCACACATAATAATTAGTGGGAAAATTGATTTATCGATCATAGTCCCTTCTCTCTTCCCTGATTATTTACATTCATAGTTTTAGTACGATTTATACTGGGGCCACATTTAAAATATTAATTATTGCAATTGTGACGGAATGTCCAAAATTGTCGGCTGCAGTTTCCTTTTGCGAACCTATATAAGGTTCATATATTTGAAAAGGAAAATTGATGTATATTTCTTGTTTGGTTATGGATTTAGTTTGAAATCTTATGTCCTACAGTGTGATTTTTTGAGAAAACTGCAAATCTTTCTTGAAACTTTATTATCTTTTTTGCTTCGCTTTGGATAAAACAGTTTATGCTTTTTTTATTTCTTGAAAACAAATCTAAAAAGTAATTGAAGAAAACGTAGAGTATGTGAACAAGAATTTTATCAAATTTACTTGAAGAAGGAAAATTTGTATTAAATCAATCTTAAAAACTTTTTGTTGCAATCTGTAACAAAACTTGGTGTGATTTTATCTCCGCATTTCTTTAAATTCGCAAATATTCGCAATACCACAATAGCAAAATAATTAAAGAATGGGATCCAGGACAAACGTCCGAGTAGACAAACGCAGGAGTGTCTAATATATTAAGTTATTCAAGTATTTTATACAGGTCAGGTTAGGTTAAGATATGAATATATAAATAAGCCTCCCGCAGGGGTTATGCATTTAAATAACATATAGGATGGTTTAAAATGGGTTAGGTTAGTGTTTAAGTGTCCACTCCGACTTTTGTCAATTCCTGCGTTTGTCCAAGTACAAGAATATGTATTCAAAGATAAGAATGAAGAAAATTGAAAACACAGAATTGCTGTTATAATAATATGCCTTGCTGCTTATGATTTGATAATGTATGTAATACATGTACGGAAGTAAAGTCAACATAACTGAACATAATATTTTTTTACTTTTTCAGAGCAATTCTTTTAATTTAATATATATTATTTTAATCACATGGCATATTTGTTTTAATATAAATGAATCAAAAATATGTCTAAAACATAAAAAGCAAAGAAGAACTTTTAATAATTGTATGCCATTTAAGATCCTACGAACCAACATACGAATAAATAGAGATCCTTCGCTTCTTAAAAACATTATCTCATAAATAGAACTTCATGTACAAATTCTTTAAATTCTGAGGAAATTGTTTTAAAATTCCCCTACATTGTTAAGCCCTTTGTACACTCCTTTGAATATTAATTATTCTTGTTATATTTCAGGTATTCAGGTAACATGTCACATTTTACAAAAATTTTATACCTGACCCACAATTTCTTTAATGGAGCTTTTCTATAATTATGAAGAATTGCATTTTGTCAAAATTGAAATTTTGTAAAAAATAAATTATTTAGTCGTTCTGTACCAAAAGATCTCACTAACCGCTTAATTTTTTCTCCTGTTAAAGCTTAATACAATGTTATTTATCAATTCAGCAATTCTACCACAAAGAAGATAAAGTATAGAACAGAATCCAGGTAGAAGATTCTTTATCTTCTTTGTTCTACCATTAACTAAAAACGTCTGTAGGACCAATTAAAAGCATATTATAAGCTTCCCATTAAAGAATGTTGTCATCCCAGTAACTTAATGTTAAGATTAGCTTGTTTATATACTTGTGTATGTGTGTGTGTGCAGGACTGTTGAAAATTGCGCAACGCTCTACATGGGGGGCCAGCGAACTAGCAGAGACTAATTATGAACTAATTAATTTAATTATTTTATTAATAATTAATACGTTTCAAATGTACTTATTATTTTTAATAAACAGTAAAAAAAATATATTTTGGGTTCGATAGTCACAGCCGCAGCTATAGCCTTGCGTTTGGAGAATTGGCAACCATTAGCCAGCTGCTATTTTTAAGGGAATCGGCAGCAGCCATGAAAGAAATTAAAAGCCTATTGCCTATTTTATATTCAGCGCTCGGCAGCTGCACGTTAGCCGCGTAAAGCCTTAGTGAAATCGACATATTATAACTTTAACAATCCGTTATTCAGAATATTATTTTTTTTTGCGCACAAGAAGGCGCTGCTGTCGATCACACATTATCGTATTGGCCTTCCATAGCCAAGAATTTACAGCAGTCAACCAGATTTCAAAGAAATGCGGTGACTATACCGTCATTGAATATAACACTAAGATTTTGGGTGCCTTCCTCCACAAAATAAAATAGTGGACACTGACCCCAATTTTAGTTAATTAAAAATATTGAAGAAAATAACATATCATTGCTAATTTGAATTATTTATCTATGAAAGCTGCATTTGCACAAAATTCAACAAAAAAATTGTGTGTATGTGTGCAAAAGTACATGACAGCCAGAGAGTCGCCATGCTGTCTAGCTTGCTTGCTTACATCAGCACACACACAGATACACACACACACACACACACAGAGATACACACACACAGACACACAAACACTTGTTCACTTCTCTATATACATGTACTGGCAAAGAAATTAATTCTGGATTGATTGATTCATTGCATGCTGATGTTGTCAAAAGAAATGTATCGGGTTGACATACTTGCCTAACAAAAATACACCTTTACTGCATATTTTTTATGGTAATTAAGTAGTTCAAACTCAATTTATGAAAATGTAAAAAAAATATGTGATTATATGTCTTTTTATTATCGGAAAATTACTGAAAATTATTTCCTTAGACAAACAAATTTTTATTTGTCTAAGAGAAGGAAAAAATTTTCTGTACTAATAATTAGAAAAAAAATATTTTTAAAATGATTTAAACACATTGAATACTAACAAAAAAATCATATAGTTCGAAATTTACATTTCCGTGGAAAAGTCTTGGGCCTTTACAAAACAAAGTTTTGGAGAGGAAATAATTTGAACCATGGAAAAAACATATTTCCCTAAAATTGGGTTAAAGTAAAAGTACTGTTGAAAAAATAAAAATAAAAATTAATATGAAACTGTTTATAAAAATATAGCCTTTGATAAGACTACAATACTGTATGCACTAGAATATAATTATATAATTTTAATATTTATATTTTTAATCTGTAAAAAATGCTGTATCTACACTAAACAGTTGTATATCAATAAATGCAAATATCAAGGCCATGTAAAAAATGATGAGCATTTTCTCATAAATTATCTTTGCAATAAGTAACCAACCCCCTTAAAAACGTTGAAAAATAATTTTTTAACTAACGTTACTTTTGCTACAAGTGCATTTTTTCAAAGTTTAACTGACAAATCAAACTAAAGCACAATAACAGTAGAGTAGCTTTTACAGAAACCTAGAATATTGGATTTATTTTACAATAAAACATAAAATGCGAAAATACCAAACTGCTTTTATGTAGGATATGTAAATAAAGTGAGTCAACAACTATGTACTTTGCAATAAAAAAGTGTTAAGTAAAGAACTGTAAATATTCTTTGATGATAAACTACATGAACAAACATGTACATGAGTTTATTTATAACACTTTTAAAGCAAAAAACAACTTAGGGTTTGAGGGGGGGGGGTCTGAACCCAACAGGATTGTTAACAATTCAGTGGCCACAGGCTTCCAGCAAACTTCCAGGTAAAGTGTAAACATATATTTATGAGATTAACAATGTATGTCGACCCATAATAGAAAATCTATGACAATCATATTCATTTAATTAACTAAAATTTCAAGTATCTTTATGATGCAATCTTTGTACAATGAATTTTGATCCTTAGAAGCAGCACAGGATACACTAGTAGCCAGGGATATAGGAATGCGTATATTGATCCTTAGAAGCAGCACAGGATACACTAGTAGACAGGGATATAGGAATGCGTATATTGATCCTTAGAAGCAGCACAGGATACACTAGTAGTCAGGGTTATAGAGATGGGTATAATGATCCCTAGAAGCAGCACAGGATACACTAGTAGTCAGGGTTATAGAGATGGGTATAATGATCCCTAGAAGCAGCACAGGATACACTAGTAGTCAGGGTTATAGAGATGGGTATAATGATCCCTAGAAGCAGCACAGGATACACTAGTAGTCAGGGTTATAGAGATGGGTATAATGATCCCTAGAAGCAGCACAGGATACACTAGTAGTCAGGGTTATAGAGATGGGTATAATGATCCCTAGAAGCAGCACAGGATACACTAGTAGTCAGGGTTATAGAGATGGGTATAATGATCCCTAGAAGCAGCACAGGATACACTAGTTGTCGGGAATATAGGGATGTGAATATTGATCCTTAAAAGCAGCACTGGATACACTGGTAGTCAGGGTTATGGGGATACGTATAATGATCCTTAGAAGCAGCGCAGGTTACACTAGTAATTAGGCATATTGGGATGCGTATAATGATCCTTAGAAGCAGCTCAGAATACACTGTATAGGAAAGGTAAACTGATCCTTAGAATTAGCACTTAAGATTACATTAGTCAAATCTCAAGAACAATATGTATACATATTTTCATGAAAGTAGATTTACACATGTTTTCATTAGTCCTCAAAAATCATAATGTCAATATGCATCCCTTTATCTCTGATAATAGTTTTTACACATGTTTCCATTAGTCCTGACAAATCTTAATTACCTTAAAAATATATTGTTCAAACACAAAACAAAAGTTCAGGCTTCAAAATATGTTTTTATTTAAAGCTGCATCTACTCTAGAATTTAAGATGCCTGTCTATACCTATTTTGGACTGTAGGACTGTCTAAAATTTTTTGTGACGTTTCCTATGGCTTATGATATATTTTTTTCTAAGTTACTTCATTCTACCTTCGGGATTTCTTTGGGGTAATTTTTGATAAACAAGGATGACAACATCAATAAAAGCGAAGCTCTGAAAGAGAAGGACAAATGAACATTACAACTTGTGGGTGTCAAAACTGAATAAGCAGAATATTAATAAATAAGTCTAAACAAAATTGTAAGCAAATTTGTGGCAAACATAAATACATAATACTGTTTAAGGAAATACTAACATTTTTAAGATTTGATTATAGAGATGCTTCGCTTATAACATTATACCTTGTTGTAATAGGAATCATTATTCCAAAAATCAGATGAATCGGATAATTTTAACATACAAAATTTGTTGACAAAAAAGTAAACAATCAGCATGTTTTAAATGGACGTACGGACTTTCTGGTATCGATTATAGAGTTGCTGTTTTTTTTTCCTAGTGGTACATAACTGTTATGGAAATCATTATGCAAAATTTGAAATCAATAGGACAATTCTAACCTGTTCAAATTTACAATAAGAGCTAACCGTTACAACTGACGCTAATTATATAAAAGCTTCGCCTAAAAATGCGCTTAAATTTTACATAATTTTATCATTGCACTTTGTCCATTCTAATCTTCATTGTTCATTACAAATACAGTGAATAATTTTTTCTTGCCAATTATGGATATTGTCATCATTGTTGAGTTGACTACTCAGTTTTAGAAATAATTATTCTAGATTAGCTTCAAGTCAAAACAATTTTACATCAAATGTACTTTTTAGGAAACAAGGATAAAACTTAAAGATTTTTTTTATTGCCCAAAGTAGGATTAAAAGAAATTGATAAAATAATGCCAATTGTTGTTTTTGAATGTAAATTATCAACAAACGTTGCAAAGCTGCGGTTAGATTTTTGACTGAGCAGTTGCGAACTGGAACTTTTAAAAGACATTTAGGGAAGCGGCATTGAGTCATCTAAAATGTTTTTACAACTGCTGATGCCAAGCCCCGAAAGAATGTTTTTTTCTTAAATACTAAAAGTTAACCTTTTGCCTAATGAACTGGTAATCTATTATATCATTTGAGAAGAAAAAAAACAAGAACTATAAACTAGTCATTCAAGTAATTTAAGAAAAAAGATAAAAAATCATGTTCAACAATTAAAGTAATAAAAAATCCATTAAGGTACATATTGTTCTTTATATAAAAACCATTTCAAGTAAAAAGATATATCAATTTTTAGAAGAAAAGAATTTATTGAACATTTATAAAAAGGTTTAGTGATGAAAATATTATAATCTTTAATTCCAGGATTTACAAATTTGCAGCTTTTCTCTAACATTAGGATACGTCGGTATACGTCCACATACAATTTACTTAATGATTGTTTGGTCTGGAGTAAATAGTTGATAGTCCGAAGGCTCTAATCAGACTAAGGTCTACTATATCTATGCAGTCTAAACTTTTATCTCGGCAAAGTTTTTTTTGTCTAAAATAGATGTCAACATGATTGTCCTTGTGTAATTCTTAATAGTTTTTTTAAAGCATGGAACATTTAATACAAAATGTTTGAAAAAATGTTAATAGTTAATAATCTGAGCTGGATTCTTAAAAAAAAACTAGGGTCGCTTAGTAAAGCAAAATTATATTTGTGAAAAATCCTCCAAAATCGCATAAAAAATCTACAAAAATTAAATAAGATTATAAAAGGGTTATTCATAAGATTTTGTTTAATTCTTTTAGATTTTTATGAGATTTTGGAGGATTTTTTACCAAATATTGGGGAACACTAAGCGACCCTAATTACTTTTTGGAATCCACCTCTGGTAAATATTTTCTTAAATAAATTATAATTTGCAGTCGATATTGATTGATTTCCAGATATCATGTTTATGATAAACAGATGATTTTAAAAAGTTATTTTTCATTTTTTATAATTTAATTAATTTTTTCAAATGTGCAAATATTTTATGAATTACATTATTTTTAACAGGAATCGAAAGGGATAAGACAATGTCCGGTAAAATGATGTACATCCTTACTCTTTCTGTAGATTATTATTACCGGTTGAAACGTTTTGACACTCAAATTAATGAACTAACCGACCAAAATTCAATAAAAGCTAACAAAAATGTCGAGACGACGAATAAGAAAACGTTAATATAAAATTTAGGGACTTGTGTAATAAACAGCCCAATGTCCCCTACCTCCCTGAATCCCTAAGATATATATGTTAATATAGTTTGGGTCGTGGAAAGAGTATAGTATTAAAAATAATCGAACAAGGGAAAAATATCTATTCTCCAGATCACAAGCAAATAAAAGGCAGAATTACATTTTATCCTGAAATCAATTGATACGACATTATCCTATCATTGTTCTTGAATACACACAAAATTTTCATTGTGGATACAGATAATGAAAATAAAAGAAAGAGATGTTTGCAATCTTGTATGTCTTCTTTTCAGGGAGGAGCGTATGGGATTAATTGTCAGAAAAATATTGTAATGTATTCTCTTTAAGACTTTCAGTGGTTTCGCCCCTAGCCTAGGGGAACTTCGCTCCAAGAAGAAATGATAAAGAACCACGTGTTATCCCATGTGTTTTGGTTCGAAAAAAATTGGGGGTGGGTGTCTTACACTCAAAAAAAATAACTTAAAACCACCACAAAACCAGTATGTATATACCTGAGAAACACAACTTAGTTGGTCCAGCAGTTACCGAGGTCATGAGCTTCGGACAGACAGACACCAAATTAGTTTTTAATATATATTCAGACTTACAATTTAAAATGGGAGCCTAAAATGCGACATTACAAATCTTAGTATTCTTTTTATGACTAAATTTTGCTTTTCTTTTTTTATCATGTTGATTTTTTAGCTTTAAAATGTCTTTATCTATGAGATATTGTGTTGTTTGTGCTATGCATACCCAACCCAGGGAAAGAGAGGGATATTATGCAATTCAAATCAAGCAATATTTGGATTAAATTAAGGATTGATAATATGTTTTCTCGTATTCATTCGCATCCGGTGGATAGAAACTGGTTCTCATCCATACGAAAAAAAACTATGTCTAGCATCGTATTCTATATCCGCGGAAAGCTGTTTATAATACGATGCGAGAAATAACTATTCCAGTATGGCTTCGAAACAGATTAACATCAACTGGATTAGAAACTGCTTTCAGCCATACTATAGAATTATGTATAGCATCGTATTTTTTTCTTCATTTTTCACGATCTGCAGAAAGATCAAACAATAGGACAATGATTGTTAATTCATTCTACAATCCTTTCACCCCCAACCCCTCAAATTAATCAAAAGCAGAAATTCACATTCAATAATTCATTGTCTTATCTCTGAATACCCGAGGCTAAATACAAAGATCAACAATCAATATGATTGTTAATTTGATTTATTTGTGTTGATAATTATCCTTGATCCATGAACATACATGCCACCACTTGATATTGTTAGTGATAAGTATTTTTTCAGGGAAACACGGACAGGAAAATTACAGATATTACCTCACTGAATAAAAAGTTTTTTGGTTAATTTTTTATAATGTTTTAATATGGTTCACCTTAACAATGTAGCATCTCAAAAAATCTGGTAGTTTACTTTTATATAATGTTTAGGGGGCGATTTTACTTTTTATTTTCAGAATTTAAATAGAAAACGGTGGGTGAGGGTCGAATTCAACCCCCCACCACTTTAAGTGCCCTTAGATGCCTCTAGGGGGCGTATCCGCTAGTGACATAATAATGTAGCATATTTTTCCTAAGGATAAATATTACTTTATCTTTCGTTTTTCTTTCCCTTTATGCCTGAGTTGTATACATTTGCATTTTAGCTTTTTCCTTGCACAATTGAGACGCATTAATTGGGCTGCACGCATTTTTATTACAAAAACAAGGATAAACTTGTCTATAAGCATCGCAACAATAAAGAAGATTTCCATAAATAAAAGTAAAAGGATGTCTGTCTTTGTGTGGCTGCACTGTACCGAGAATCTTGAACTAATATGTAGCTTCTTCTAGGTCTTGGGAAGGTTTATAACTATTTTAAGGGAGGGCACAACACCCTCAAGAGAGAAATTGCCAACAGAAAAAAATCTTAAAGTTGAAAAGGGGAGGGGGAGTATCGACTTCAAGTGCCCCTAGAGACCTCTGTGGGGGGGGGGGAGGGGTAACCCCGAGCAAGTAGAGTAAAGTAAAAAACGGTTGATGCATGTGAAGAATTATCTAAACAGAAAACACTAGATTTAATGATATCAACAAAAATGTAGGAATTTTATGTTGAATCAGACGCCGTTTTATGGTAGGTACGCACTTTTATAGAGCAACGTTTTTGCGTACAGATCCTTGTTATAAAATAGCCCTGCTGCATATAATGCTCAAAATAAGGGGATATGTAAATATTCACATAAACAGTTCTTTCTTTCTCTTACTTTTATTTGTGACCATTTTCAGATAATCTTAGGCACTGTCCTGGGATTTAAAAAAAAAACTGCTTGCTTTAAAGCCATCCTAATGCTTACTAAGGCATTTTTGGTTTTGATATACAAAGTAAATAACAGGAATTTTTTGATTAATAAATTTTAAGACTTTTTAAAAATATTGTCTGTTCTTTGTTCCCTGGTATTTATAGAATCGTGTATGCTACTCTTAGCTCTTAATGATCCTTGTTAATAACACAATAAACAAGGAGAAAAATGTTCATTCATAGATAACAAAATCTTGTTCAAAGATTAAACAAGTACAAGTTGTGCCATGAATAAAAAAAACAGTATAAAATCACCCAAAAAAATTGTGTGATATTTAGTTAAATTTCTTGATCTTGGAAATGGTTGGTCTAATAAGTTTAGGAAAGCTTTATAAATGTCTTAGGATGGTTTTAGGCTACTTATAACCAGCTTATCTTTACCTACATGCCAGTTTCGAAACAGCTAGTAAATAATAATCAAATAGAAAAAATAAAACTTAAGTCAATTACTCTATTGCTATTGCTATACTTTTAGATCATTTGTAAGGTTAGGTTAGGTTGTGATAATAAGTTTTTTAATAAGATAAAAATAATTAAACTAGCCGTAGTAGCTAGGGTATTGACAACAGTTAGTTGATACAATTTCAATAACAGAATGGATGTAGAATATACGTGGGTATAATGAAAAGGGAAAAATAGTCGTAAATTTAGTTTGTTAACATGGACATCATTCATTGGTCAGAACGTTCATCCAACGAAGACGAGGTGATGTGGTACATGGAGTGAATCGTTATGAAAGATAGCTATAAGTTTCACTATATCAGGGATAAGGGATGGGAAACGTAGGGAAATATTATTTCAGGCCTATTTCAAGCCTAGGCCTAATAAACCAGTTTTGGGATGACGCAGTGGTTCGTCCTAAACGCTAATGAAAAAGC
>LS056246.1:0-12735 GCA_900241095.1 Acartia tonsa
CTGCTGGGGCCCTAACCCTGCTGGGCCAATTGCCTAACCCTGCGGGGCAATTACCTAACCTATTTTAACCTAACCTAACCTAAAGTAACCTATAAAAAGCTACTGTGAAAATTCGATGAATAAGAGGCGTTGCCACAAAAAGGGACTATACCCCTAAAATCTTGTATGAAGTTAATTAAAATTTGATTAACAAAACTATAAATAGGCCTGAATAACTAAATTTCTTTCAGACATGTGAATGTGTGTGAATAAGTTTGTCTATGTGTTTACAGTATGATCAAAAGATAATGATTTTATCTATGTATCTAAATAACATATTTTTCTAAAGGAAGTAAAGTTATTCACTACAAGGGTAAATAATTGATCCAGATATGCTGGGTTTCTTTTTGATTTCTATTTCTATTGAAATCTACCAAAATAAAACCCAAAACATTTGATTTTGACCTTTTAAGCATTTTTTCAGCCAGACTTTTTAAAATTTAAAATTTAAAATGACCCAGCAAGGTTTTATGGCGTCCTCTGCCCGCACAGGATGGTATTCTAAATAAATTATTTCAAATTGACACATTTCAAAAGTCAAACATTTATGACCTTATTTTTTTTTAAACGCAGGAGTTGAGACACAAATTTTCTGTGGTCCAAACAAAACAAAAAATAATGACACATTTTTATTGTTCATACTGTATGAGTGTGAGTGTGTGAGCATTTTAATGTGTGTCCTGAAAGTGATATGAGATTGAATGTACATGAAAGAGAGGAAATGGTTGGGACAATTCACGGATAAAATGACATGAAATGAATTTTTATTTGAAAATTATTGTAAAGATGCACACATTAATCTTGGTGAAGTATGTAGGACGTGTTCAAAGCTCAATGCCTTCAAGAGTTAACTTTTTTGTACTTGCCAATTTCTGACACTTTTGAAAAAAACACCCTATTTCATTTCAATCCTCTCATTGAAGAACAAATATTTAATGAAAGTTTTCCTATTACAATACAGACAAATGAAAAATTACATTTACTTTTTTATATTCTTGAATATTCCCTTTGAGTATGAGAATTCTAGACTTCTGGACTAAAGGATAAAAAGGATTTCAATTTTAATTTGACTTTTGTCCTCACATTTTTTTCTCTCAACCTTTTACACATTTGTTTTATAATAGAAATACTCTACGAATTCAAATTTCTAAAAATAATTAGATTCATTTCAAACCTGTATGTTTGTTATAAAAATAGTTTCATATTAAGTTTTTGAGTTTTAGTAGTTAATTTGTTTTCAAAATGATAAATATAATCTATAAACAAATATGATTCATATCACTTTAAAATAATAAGATGTATAAAACAATCTTCTTTAACAATAACAAAGACTTCATAATAAACATAGCTAAATATATGAATAGAGTGAAGTACACTCCTTCAATTTTTCTCAATATCAAAATATGATACTAATCTTTAAGCTCTAGTTTTTCCTCAAGCTAAGTTTGGTTTTAGAAATTATCCAGATAATTTTCAAAAAAAAAATTTATTTATAAAAAAATTGTGTAACATGCGACAGTATGATAGAAACAAATGATATAATCTAAATGCACATATACTATAATTACTTATCCAAATCTAACTCTACTTTAATAGATTCAACCAAATGTAATCCTATGGAAATGCATTATAACATACAGATACAAGGAAACATACATGCACATCAAAATATTGGAGGTTTATAAAATAGCAACATCAGTTCTTAAAAAATATTAGAAATAATTATTAAAAATATTTTTTAGAAATATTTTTTTAACTGTTTATTTTCATGTTGGAATATTTTTGAGAGGTAAATTTAAATAGCTTCAAATTTTTTTCTCTAATTCAATAATTAAAATCAAATGGTTTGCTAATATCAAGAATTGCATATTTGATTTGGGAGAGGTGTGCACACTCAGATATGCAGAAACTAATATTTGATTGTGGAGAGGTGTGCACACTCAGATATGTAGAAACTAATATTTAATTGTGGAGAGGTGTGCACACTCAGATATGCAGAAACTAATATTTGATTGTGGAGAGGTGTGCATACTCAGATATGCAGAAACTAATATTTGATTGTGGAGAGGTGTGCATACTCAGATATGCAGAAACTAATATTTGATTGTGGAGAGGTGTGCATACTCAGATATGCAGAAACTAATATTTGATTGTGGAGAGGTGTGCATACTCAGATATGCAGAAACTAATATTTGATTATGGAGAGGTGTGCATACTCAGATATGCAGAAACTAATTATAATTTCGAATGTTAAGAAAGTCTAATTGATTTCAATCATAACTTGTTTAAAAAGACAAAATTTTTAAATATATTATCTAATGTAGTTTTTATGTAATGAAAATGTATTAAAACTAAAAATAGCATTTTCTTTCATACTTTTTAATAAATAAAAGTGAATTTATATCTCTAATACTGAAAAGAAATTTAAGTTTAGAACGGTAACTTGAAATTTCACTTTATAACCCTTAAGGCATAAAGCAATTATCATCTCTAACTTTTGAATATATTGCTTAAATTTTTAAAGTATAGATACAATTTAAAGACATCTTTAATTGACTTTATAAAACATGTACCTTGACTGTTAAGGGTTGAAACTATGCAAAATGTATCAACCCCCTTTTATATATGACTAAAATTATTGTTGTTTCTAGGTTGATTTCATTTGTAGAAAATGGTTTTATATTTTACCTATATTTTAAATATAACTGGTTAAGAATCTTTCAGTACTAACTTAAAATGTAAAAATCCTGTAAAAGTAAAATTTTGAAAATAAAAAAAATTCTTTTTCCTATTTGATGTGTAAGTAGTATTTGTAAAGAAGTAGAATATTGGTAAACCATCCATCTTAATTTTCAATAAAACATCACCACACACACACATACACCCACACACACTCACACACACGAAATGATATTTTCAAAGACACAGAAAAAAACAAGAGAGGACAACGCATTAAATAAAATAGATGTGGAAAATGAAGAATAAAAACTGTTTGAATGTTTTAATAAAGTGTCTCGTTCACTTTTAAAGGTCGAACATTTTTGTTTGAAAATAAGTCAACTTAAAAAAGTAAAACCAACTAATGCCATTGTAAAAACAGTTGTCCTTTAACGTCTTTTGTGAAATAAGCTAGGGAATCTTTTTATAACAAAGTAAAACAGCAGCAAGCAAAAGTCATTAAAAACTTTTAAAGTAGCTTTATTTTTTCCAAAAGCAAGATTTAGATTATTGCTCCCTTTATTTTAAAAAAATACTTTAATTTACCTGGATTTTGAAAATGTGGCCACTGGTCTTAAAATGATTTTAACTTGTTTTTTTGTTTGTTTCAAACAAGTGCAGTTAGATTTGAAGGAATTACAGGAAATGGGTTATATTGGTTATTTGATGATTGATTTAAATATTTCAACGTATCAAAATAAAAGAGTCCTTGTCTCTATCCCAGCGTATAAGTAACATAGATATTCTTGACATAATTTATTTTCACCCAGAAAACAATTTGTCGCAAAATTTGGTACTGGGGAAATAATTTACACCAAATATTAAAATTTTATGGTTGTTTCTTTTACCATTTCATAGGAAAACTCTGAGGGAGGGAGGGGACATTGGGCTGTTTATCAAACTAGTCCCCAAAGTCTTATAATAACGTTTTCTTACTCGTTGGCTTAACAACCTTGACCTTTGATTGAATTTTGATTGATTGGTTCGTTATTTAGTAGAGTTTCCAAATGCTTCAACCGCTAATTGTAATCTACAGAAGCGGCAATTTAGTGTATCATCATTGGGGATGTATATAAATTTGTCGCCCATTGTCTTATCCCCTCAGATCCCAAGGAAACTTTTCTTCATTTAATATATAGGTCATGTAGGTCAATTGATATAAAATAAATTTGTTATTAGTGTATGGCCTCTTATGATCGCCATACTGAAAAATCATGTATATTATCGTCTTACAGACAATTTACCATGAATATTAAAATATCAAAAATCATAATATTAATACCATTTTTGTTAATCCCGAGTAGCCTATGGTTTTATCTTATAATATTCATGTTAATATCCGTGGAAACATGTCTATTATACGATGCGATAAACAACTATTCTATAATCTTTTCTATAATGTTTCAGGTAAAGTGACGGTGAAGTGAGATTCAAGCAAAATAAACCTTCAAAGACACTTTTTAAAAAGTTTTAGTAGTTAATAATAATAAATAAATTAATAGTTAAAAATTATCAATAAAAAGAAAATTGTGTTGTGAAAAAATACTGTGTTCAAAATTCAAAATTGGTGCTGAATAAAAAATATTTTCAGCCATATCTATAAGCTCACTAAAAAAAGTGTCCAAGTCAGCTGTTGATGAATTGAATGTTATAAAGTGAATTGTAACAAGATTGTGTGTATTGATGTTTAGCCAGCTAGTAACAGTTTGAGCTATGCTTCTATCCAGATTATGTTATCACACACACAGGGTTTATGGATGCTGACACCAGACAAAAGGTCAGTACAGTTAGACATAGACGTAAGAAGTATAGAGCAGCATTTCTATATTTTATTTTGGTCGTATATACATCAAAGGATTAAAAATTTATTATTGTAAAAATATTAAATCAAAAAGGCAATGTGTCAAATGGAAATTTTTAACGAAAACTACCCTTATTGATATCAGACCAGGCCAGTTTTCTTATAATCATAATATGGCAGGTTAAGTAAGTTAAGCAATGCAGGGTTAGTGCACTGGAGGATTATAGCTTTCCGTAAGGGCAATATTTAAAGCTTCTAAGATTTTTAAAAAGATGCAGCAGGGGGAGGAGGAGGGGTTGTTTAGCTGGTCATAAGTCGGTTAAGAGGATTAAACAACTATAAAAGTAAAACTTAAAGGTTAAATATTATAATTCTGGAAATTTTAAAAGTGTTATTCCTTGTAAAACTAGTAGTCTAGGAGACAAAAAAAAGAGATGTAGAGAATAGATAGCAGACAAATGTAAGTCTTACCTGAAACTTTAATAACATAGGGATAGACAAATAAAAAATAATTCAAAATTTTCTGATATTTGATCTAAACTAATTTAATATTGCAGTTGTCTTATATTGAAAAATAGTTCTCTAAAACGAAACCATATATTTGATACGAAAACAATTGTATTTATTTTTAAAAACAAATTTAAATTTATTCCCTAAATTATCTGATCCAAGTCCTTGTGATAGACATATTTTCTTTAATTAGCGATTTATGATATAATGATAAACTCTTTGTCTCTTTTACTTACTCTTTAAATGTTGTAAAATAAAAGGTTTAATGGGGTCTATAAATAACACAGAATGTTAAAAGCTGTTCTAGGTATAAATCTTACTAAATTACTGAATTAAAAATGACTAATGAACCAGGTCTGGTTAGTTCCCTCCAAGTTTTAATAATGTCTAGTTCTGTGAACAACCTCTTAACTAGACCCACACACACACAAATATTTATTCTAAAAAAGGAAAAGTTATAAATGATTCAGCCAACTACCTTTTTTCTTTTAATACATTCCTCTTTTTACTAAAAAAGTTTTTTTGTCTTTTCTTATACATAATTTCAATCTTTATCTGTCTGTATACTTTGATCTTTTCTTCCATATTCTTATCAATAAAAAAAAATTGGGAAAGTTTGTAAGTCTTTTGCTGCTATTTAAAATAGTAGGTTCAATTTTGTGCGCAAGAGTTTTCGTCTTACCAATGCACATCCAGTAAACAACTCACTGTGTCCGCCAATCGGTCTTTCATGTTGTAAAAAGACATCAATCTTAAAGGGGAAAATGTGATTACAACAATATTTACAACCTTTATTGTTTAGAGGATTTTAAATTTTATTGGATGGGAGATCCCAAAAGTGAAATAAGCACGCTGAATTTTGTTTATTCATTAAAAATACATCTTTACATATTTTTTAAAAATCTTGGGATGGGTATTACCTCAACCTATCCCCCCCCCCTTTGAAGGCCTTTAAATTTTTTTGGTCTCTTTCTCTTTCATAATTCTTTCTGTTTTCGCTTTTCTAAAAAAACTTTAAGATTATGCCTTACAATGAAAGTGTTGGTTGTCTATAACGATCAACATAAACCATGATCCTTTCCTTTCAAATTATTTTTTATTTCTTTGTAGTTTTACCTTTTTTTAAAGAAAATAAAATTGAATTCTTATTTTCATTCTAATTCTATTCTTACCTCAATTTTTATTCTTCTATTGAAATGTTAAATCAAGGTTTAATTTCAGCTCGTTCAGTTAATGTGCTTGTCTGTGTCACTTTGTGTATGTGAGTATGTGTGTGTGAGTGTGTGTGTGTGAGTGTGTATGTGTCTGTTTAAGTGTGCGTCTGACACTTTGTTAATATTTTCCTTTTGGAATGTAGAAACTGGAAGAAAATACTAATTTAATGGTTGAGGGGATGACAAACTTTGGATAACAAGGGTATAAATATTCATATTTAGCGCAAAAAAATAGTCTTACATCATTTTAAGATTAAAAACCAACATTTAACTATAATTTAGATAACACAAAACTAAGATATATGAACGGCTCAGAAAGTGTACGAACTAAAAAGACTACGTTGACACTGATTTTTTTTTACAATTGAAGAACCGGCGGAGGACGCACGTACCTAAAATGATAATAATAGAGTTTCTACGACTATACCACACTTTTCTTTCAACATGTGGTTTACGTCTAATTGTAACTATTTCAAAATAATGCAAATCATATTATTAAGAGATTTATTCAGAGTTATATTTTCTTCATATTTTTAAATTCCATTGTATCATAAACAGTTTTTACGCAAAAAATTAAGAGAAAACAAAATTGTCGTTTTAGGCCGACAGAAAATTTTCACCGACCCAACTGTACAAACTTGAAGAAAATACTAATTTAGCCCCAAAATATATAAGTTTTAAAAAATTAGAACAGTGAGCTAATACCATTCTGAACAAAAATACAAGAATCTTTTTTTTTTATCAATTATATTTATATTTAATAAAAATAAGTATATCCTTTCTATAAGTTCGTAACAGGGAAAAAATACTATCTTTACATTTAATAAGTTAGATCTGATCGGCTGTTATATGAGATAACATTTTGAAGTATGTAACTGGCTATGTTATCTTAAATCCAAAGTCTCCAAAATATAATTTGAATAACTTAGCAGTAAATTTGTTTGTTGTTAATTTGTTTTGTAATTAAATGCTAAATATGGTACACATACACAGAAGGCAGTAAAAGAGACATTAATTTTATGTATTCCGTTTAGAAAGCGTAGCAATTCTAGAATCATTACCAGAATCGGGAATAGTCCCTTTCGTGGCAACGTTTCATATTGATAACTGATCTTCATTTTAGAGGGATTTATTTATCTTTGTTCAAATTCCATTTGATAGGATGATGTCTCTTAGGGGGGGGGGGTATTATCTGCAAATATCTACAATACAAAGTAGCTTTATGTCTGTCCTTCTGTTCGCTTAAGATCTCGGTAACCACAGAACCGATTGGATTCTGTGGTGGATTTAAGCTGTTTTCTTGGGAGGTGGAAAACAAACAAACCCCCAACCCAAAAAAAAAAATTTCCCATAAATTTTTTTGCAGATTATTCAAAATGTGGTGTTCGCAGCACCAGGGGGTCTTTTTTTTTGAATAACGAAGCCGCTAGTATTTGATAAGTCAAAATGAATATTTCCAAACTGTGTTTTGAATTAGAGTTTGTATGTGTTTATTTGTTTAAGTGTTGAATTTAAATTTGTAAGTTTGAAGAGGGTGTAGTAACTACATAGTTGTATATAGTTGTGATAGTAGCCAGGAATGTAGGGATAGGACATAGTAACTACATAGTTGTATATAGTTGTGATAGTAGCCAGGAATGTAGGGATAGGACATAGTAACTACATAGTTGTATATAGTTGTGATAGTAGCCAGGAATGTAGGGATAGGACATAGTAACTACATAGTTGTATATAGTTGTGATAGTAGCCAGGAATGTAGGGATAGGACATAGTAACTACATAGTTGTATATAGTTGTGATAGTAGCCAGGAATGTAGGGATAGGACATAGTAACTACATAGTTGTATATAGTTGTGATAGTAGCTAGGAATGTAGGGATAGGACATGCGGTAATGAATAATTTTCCCCCATAGATCTTTTTGCTCTTAAAGTTTTTAGGGGGTAAACAAACATGGTTTTAAAATAAATTTTGAGGGGGATATAAGGGTAGTAAAATAATTATACCGTATCCCTGGATACAAGTGACACATATGTAGTTGATATACTAACACATACTTAATGTGATGAAACTTCTTTAAAATTTTACACACATAAATATATTTTTATTCATATGTTTTTGATTTTATAAAGAAAAAGTTCTAACGTAATTACAACCTAACCTAATGTAATAAACAAACAAACAAAAAGCTACTGACACCAACACCCCCCCTTACTTTTAAAAAACAAAGGGACAGGTTTCTGTGCTTAACAAGTGCTTTGAGGGAAAACGCCTAATATCATTTAAACTATTAACAATAATTTAACACTGTTATTTTTCAGGGAGGCTTGCGGCGAGGGGGGCTAGTTTGTGGTGTGTTGTCTCTTAGTTGTAGCTGGTCATTCCCTCTGACCTGGTGGTGTGTGTGGGTGGTGGGCTGGTGCAGCAGGCAGACAGGGAGGCAGTGCGCAGCACACAAGAGGACCACCAGATGTAACCATGACCAGGAACATACACATCACAAATTTTGAAGAAAAAAAAATATTTTTGTGACTTTTTGTGAATTTTTTTCTTATACATAGATGGGAAAAAATATTAATTCTAGACTTCTAATAAATTGAACATATAATTACCTCCCCTCCCCCCCCCAAAAAAAACAACAACATTTGTCCTTCTAGCTGACTATTTTAAGAAAATCATTAATTAGAAAACATTTTACTTTCTTGATATGCCTTGAATCAAAATATCTCAAAGTCTTAACAGAATTTCTAATTTTGATCTTTAATTCTTCAAATGTAAAACAAATTCAAATAAAATATGCATACTTACTTTTCTACTATCATAAACCTATTTTTTGTAAAATATTTATTTCTTCTCTAGTTATTTAAAAACATAAACTGTTAGAATTATAAATGGTCTTTAAATTCAATGTACATAATTGCTCAATTACAAAATTTACATAAATGTATTTATTAACATAACAAAAGCGTTTGACTGTGTTGTTACATAAATCACAATTGTAACAAAGTTTGAGACCAAATTTAAATTAGGAGACTTCATTTCTGGTTTATATTTCTACAACAACTTTCAATTTGATAAAAAGTTTTATTTTTCAAACTTGGGATTTGTTTACTTTTTGTGAAGTGATGCCAAGAATAACAAAACTGCGGTTTCTTTTAAAAGAAAAACATTAATGTAAATTTTACTTTTATTTGTTTTCAATTGGTTTGGGGGCACGACGGGAGTACATTATACAGATATTATTTAAATATTATTCCATAAATATGGGTTATTTCCCTATAAATAAAGAAATATAAAAGCATAAGTGCAAAGAAATATTTTCAGAAATTATTTTGGGTTTTCCGTGTTTTCGTTACATTAGGAAACACATCTTTTACCTTCCTTCAAAGTGACATAGTTTGATGACTCTATTTGTGGATTTTTGCTATATAAGACATTGAAAATAATATAAGTCCTTAACTTTGTATGTTTTAGTTAAACTATCCTTTTATAAGATAGGCAATATGGCTGTATGTTTTCTGTCGGTCTATCTAAATGTTTAAACTGAACGATTTTACTGGCCGTTGAACTGGCTTCCTTTACAGTTAATTCAAACTTTGAATAGGTTTTAAACCATTTTATGTAACTCAACCATTCCAACAAAAAATTTATCCCCCTTCTCAAATAAAAAAAATTTGTTAATCAAAATATCTCCTCCATTTTTTCTGACATAAACCTTTATATCCCTAGTATACATCAAAAACCATAGAATCACTCCATTGATATTCTATAATTTTATTATTCCATGTTGAAGACATAAAACCTCACACACATCCTTCTGCAATTCAATTGATCATGAAAGTCTTAGTCCATTATGTTCTTACAAAACTTCAAGCATATATAAAAAGAAAATTTGAAAACCCTTTTTGTTTTTGTTTTTAAAGAAATATAATCATTCCTTGAAATTAATATGAAGAAATTATTATAAAAGAAATGTATCGTCACCTAAGATTGCATTTGTTCACATTAGATTTAACCTTTTGTTGATTAAATTATTTCAGTGCTCAGAAAAGGAAGGATCATGCAAAGAAAACGAAGTAGCGGGTCTCGTCAGATTTTCACATTAGCTTTCCTCCTATTTCTAGCCCCGCGGGGGGCTCTAACCCTGCAGGGCAATCATTAACCTATCAAAAGCTACTGTGAAAATACGATGAAACCCGCAACTTCGTTTTCTTTCAATGATCCAAAAGAAATATATTACAAAAGAAAATTCAAAAGTTAACCTTAATATTTGCTGTGGTGAAAAAACTTTATGTCCAGCCCCTCCCCCCAGCCCCTCCCCATCTAATTTCTCCCTTTCTTTCTCTACTATACTTTTGATGTGATGATTAATGGAGCTCGGCAGGCATCTCTCTGCCATACTTAAATATTTTCTGGCTAATAAAATTGATTTATTACTTGTTTGCACTAGGCAAGGTGGTTGGTGAGATTGTTAATGGCTGAGGCTGGCTAGGGGGGAAATTAAGATATTAATTATTTTGTCTTACAAGAAATAATGAGCCAAATCTTTCTGTTTTGGTTTCTTTCTGCTTCTAACTTTTTATCTTTTACCTTTTAACTTTAATGAAAATAAGAAGATTATTATTTTTTCCTTTTTTTCATTTTCACTGTAAAATAAACAAAAGCAAAGGATAATAAATAATAATTCTTGAATAAAGCCTTTTAGATACTGTAAAAAGACATATACTTTAAATTTTAGGATTTATTATAGAAAAGCTTCGCCTTCAAAAAAAAACTCAAATGTGTATTGTGTGTAGAGAGGGGACAAGGTCAGGGAAACAATCAACAGATGCAGAGCATGAACAGAATCATCATTCACACCATCATTCACATCATCATCATAGACATTCACATCATCACAGGTAAACATATAGAATAGGTAGAGAGATATAGATAGATAGAATCATCATTCACATCATCACAGGTAAACATATAGAATAGGTATAGAGATATAGATAGATAGAATCATAATTCACATCATTACATGTAAACTATTAAGAAATAATACCTGCAACTGTGGCGTATTGCGTAGCGCATCTGCCCGTTGTTTGGAAGGTGATAGGTTCGAATTTTGGTCCGACAATGCGTCATAATAAAGACGTTAAAAATGGCTCATATTGCTGCTTGGTCAGGTGCACGACATAAATATAGAGTAGGGAAATGCCTTTGCCCAAAACAGGCGCTGTTAGGACTTTCAGACAAAGGTCGTGCAATCAAGGGTTTGTTGTCTTAAGGACCATATAACCATGCACATCCTTAAGCAAGGTTCGATTCAGAGATAAAGAAATAGATAGATAGCAAATCTAGGCAAAGTGATAAAACGAGAAAATTTACAGCTGACAAAAATTAATATTGCCTTTATCTTTCATCCATAAAATTATAAAACCTCACTTGCATGACAGCAATGCAAATTTTAAAAATCCACTTGATATATATTCTATAAGGAAAGTGAATAGTTGTAGACAAATAGATTTTCTTCGGGTGCAATATTTCTCCTCCTGTAAATAAAAATTCTAAAAGTTTTTTTAAATTCAATATTTCACATTTCTAAATTTCTCACAATGAATAATACAAAAAGATATATTACATAAAATGGTGTACAAGAGGATAAATATGAACTTAGATGGTAACAATCATTAAGATCGGAGAAAAAAGTAATCCAGATCTTTTGAAAGTAGCAAAAACCTTATTCTTTCTTTTAGCAAGTATCTCTAGACATCATTATCAACTTTTGTTTGTTGGGACTCACTTTCCTTTGTTATCTTGCCCCACTTATTATATCTTTATATTAAGCTTACCTTTCAGACCTTAATGAATAGTTTTTTTTTGGATATTCATACAAACATGCTTGTATGTGAGTGTGTCTCTGTGTGTGTATGTGTTTCTGTGTATGTGTACATGTGTTTGTGTTTCTTTGTGTGTGTATGTGTGTATGTGTACATATGTTTGTATATGTGCGTGCATAAAATATAATTTACAAACATACAGTCATGCACAAGGGGATCAAAGCATAAGCTTCCACAAAAAATACTTTTTTCAACCTTTCTCTTTAAACCAAATATTCGGGTTTTTAGAGTGAATAATACAATATAATAGGAAAAAGGAAAATTTACCAAAGATACTCCATGCTATCAAATGTTCTTCTGTACGTTTTGTGGCAGTTTAACTTTTAAGATCCAACTGACACGGAGCATCTAATCCGTTACTCCGTTTATTATGCTTATTGATGTATATTTCTGCTATAAGATATTGCTACAAAAATGTAATATAAAAAAACATTTAATTTCTTTGTTTTTTACAGTTTTTTCTTCATCTACATTAAGAGATATAAGTTTTCCTGAATTTTAATGTAGGGAGTAGATTTGAAATCTGCATCAAATTTTAAGGATTTTTTATAAAATTCGTTTTTTGTAAAA
>LS056247.1:0-12727 GCA_900241095.1 Acartia tonsa
GACAAAAGTGGAATCTTATATTTCAAAAATCGTATCGGCGTTGAAGATATCTTCACCAAGAGAGGGGAAAGTGGAAGGGTAAATTACAGTTTTAGAGGGTCCAAACCATAATCATAGATTATATTTCTGCTTCTATAAAAATGGATTCAACTCCCTAACTGTTAACTTAGAACATTGATTCAATTTCTCCCAGGGAGGGAGGGGCCATTAGGCAGTTTGGTTGTTCATTACACTAGTCCTCAAAGCTTTCTAATAACATTTTCTTATTCGTTTAACAACTGTAGGGACTTTTTATGTTGATTAAGTTGAGTGTCAAATCCCTAATTGTAATCGACGGAAAGGGTAATTTTGTGTGTTAATGGGGATATACATCAATTTATCAGCCGTTGTCTTATCTCTTTATATAACTAATTTCTCATTTACTTGAAATCTTAATCAAAGCTGATTGATCTAGGTACATTCAATACAAATTGAAGTTCAAATGAAAATGAATTAAAACTTTTTAATTTATCCTAAGTAACTTTGATTTGTATCATCAATATTGTAAAATAATCTAATTATATATAAGGGTTAAGTTAGGTAAGATTAGGTTTGGCAAGAAGGATAGGGTGATTTAATAATGGATGTAGAAAATACGTGGATGTTATGACAGGGGAGTAATTGTAGTCAGTTTATATTGTTAACATGGAACTCATTTATTGGGCAGTTCGTTCATTCAGTAGGAAGGGTGGGGATGGGGTACAGGGGGTTAAAGGGGAGAATAGTTATTTTAGCCCGCTGCGTGTTTCACTTTATTAGAGAACATGAAAGATCGAAGTAATAATATATTCATTACTATAATCGTGTCATTGAAAATGCTTGCTTTAATCCACCAAAGTTGTCTTGAAGAAACTGAATTCTATTTAGTCATCATTTAAGTTGAAATTTCTCGCATAAAAACTTGGGAGACAGTTAATCAAATATTTTCTTATGGGATTGGTCAAAAAAGGCTTGCAGTATTGCTTAGACAAATAAACAGAAGCGCAGCTACCCTACATTAGGTATAGACAAAAAGGCTTGCAGTATTACTTAGACAAATAAACAGAAGCGCAGCTACCCTACATTAGGTATAGACAAAAAGGCTTGCAGTATTGCTTAGACAAATAAACAGAAGCGCAGCTACCCTACATTAGGTATAGACAAAAAGGCTTGCAGTATTACTTAGACAAATAAACAGAAGCGCAGCTACCCTACATTAGGTATAGACAAAAAGGCTTGCAGTATTGCTTAGACAAATAAACAGAAGCGCAGCTACCCTACATTAGGTATAGACAAAAAGGCTTGCAGTATTACTTAGACAAATAAACAGAAGCGCAGCTACCCTACATTAGGTATAGACAAAAAGGCTTGCAGTATTGCTTAGACAAATAAACAGAAGCGCAGCTACCCTAGAATAGGTATGGACAAAAAGGCTTGCACTGCTCAAACAAATAGATAGAAGCGTAGCTACTCTACACATGATATGGTATGTCCGTCACTTTTCAGACAAATAAACAGAAGCGCAGCTACCATACACATATGGTATATATAACTTCACAATGTTTATGAAACCAAGTTTAACAAAATTCTTAAGAAATAACGTTCATAAATTTAGAATCATGGGGACTGTCTTAAAAATAGTGAGAAAGGTTGCAGAAAATAACTAAAATAAAACCCAATTCTTAAATCTAGAATCTAAATAGCTGAAAACCAACCCAGGCCATAGGCTTCAAACGAGAAAAAAAACTCACTACTACGTTATATGTTACGTTATTGTAGCTGCGCTCTTTATGGAAATTGTTTTGTATTGTTCTTGTTTTTATTGCATTTAAGCATCAGAAATTCCAAAGCAACAGGTTTTTCTTTTGGAGTTTTTACAAAATTGCAATATTTTTTACTTGAACTATAGGAGGAAAAAAATAAAACACTGTTTTTAAGACAATCTTCCTATGGTCTAAAAGCTTTTTATGTTTCGACAGTAAATTTAGTATCTACGTCGACAATATGTCCACTAGCAATAAAAATAAGCATTACTATCAGAAAGTAATATCTACTACTGTATTTTAACTTAGCTAATATGATGAATATGTAAAAATTTGCAGTTCTATTTTAACTCCGTATGCAATACTTATCATTGTTTATTTTGCAATCAAACATAACTTACGGTTATGTTTTAAAAATTCCATTAAAAACAAGTCCATAAAAGTTATTTATCGCATCGTATTATAAACAGCTTTCTGCGGATAAAAAAACTAAAAAATATTAGATTAAAACCAATTTTGTTAGCACGGGCTAATTTATATCATTGGAAAATTGCTATGCTATACATGATTTTTCAGTATGTCTGAGAGCCAGTTTTAATCCAGAGGATATTAATCGGTTGATAATTAAGCCATACTGGAATAATTATTTAAAAACTTACAACAATACAATAAAAAATCATCTTATAAGCCCTTAAGGCAAGAAAACTTTTCACAGCTTTTCAAATGACAGAAAAGTCCTAACAAAACTGGTTTAGCTGGTATAACATGCTATTAGACATTTTCCCACGAAAATTAAAATAAATATCATAAAATTGGTTTATATATTATTTCTTTATTTTAATATCCACGAAAAGCTGTCTATAAAACGATGTGATAAATAGCTATTCCTTAATTTTTCCATGGTAGAATGTGTGCTAAAATGACAATGACCTTTGGAGTTAGACCAAATCACAAAGTGTTGTTTTAATCACTTAGATCGGAAATTCGTGTATTTTCCTTGAATATTTAGTAAACAGTCAGTTTGTTAAAAAAATGTTCAAAAATTTATAGGTTTTTCTTTGGTTGTTGACTGATTAATCATAAACTATATATAATTAATTGGATGTAGCACCAGATTTTCATGTACTCTAATGAAGTGATACTCGCAGCTGGCTAAAATAACGATACACTCACAACCACCCCCTTGCCCTATCCCCTCCAACTGGATGAACGAACTAACCAATAAAAGAAATCTATATTAGCAATCTAAATCGAAACTAATTTTCCCTTGTCAAAAAATCCACGTACATCTTATATTTTAAATCAACATATTTTTTGACAAATCTATTTAGTTTTTTTGTCATAGGACCCTTATTTTCACGGTTTGATCAGTGAAGTGGAACCCCATAGGGGTTACCTTTTCCGCATAGATATACATTTAAATTAGTCGTGTTTTACAAAATAACATAAAAATAAGGCTAAAACATCATTTAAATTATTAAAGCTAGATATGGTGATTTATCGCATAGTATCATAAACAGATTTCCTAACTGAAAAATTATAAGATTAAAACCAGTTTTGTTAATTTTTTTGTTAAAATTGACTGTAATGCGATGCTCAACATGATTTTTCAGAAAACCAAGAACCGGTTCTAATCCAGCGGATATTGATCAGTTTCAAAGCCATATTGGATATACTTTAAGACAATTCATTTAATGTTTGGCATGTATCGTTAAAAAAATCAATGAGTGTAAATGACTTTTTTGTTCCTTTTAAATGAATATTTTTTTAGACATCACTAAATACATTTATACAGATGAAAAATATCTTGATTTAACCAAAATATACATGATAATAATGGATGTAGAATATACGTAGATATTATAATTTAGCTTATATTTATAGGGGAAACTTTTTTAATCAATTTTGCTTGCTAACATCACTTATGGGTCAGTTTGTTCATCCAGTTTAAAATAGAGGGGATGGGATAATGGGGATGGACAGTTGGGGTCGTTATTTTAACCAACTACAAGTTTGTATTTAGTAGAGAAATAGTTTGCAGGGATCTAAAGGAATAAGACAATGGCCAATAAATTAATGTACATCCCCAATTATGATCCACAAAATCACCCCTTCTGTATATTACAATTAGTAGTTAAAACGTTTGGACACTGAACTTAATTAAATAACCAATTAAAACTAAATAAAAGTCCCCATGTTGTTGAGCCAACAAATAAGAAAAGTTATTATAAAACTTTGGGGACTAGTGTAATTAACAGCACAATGTTTTCTCCCTCCCTGAGTAACTTGACTCTATAAACAGGTAATTATTAAATATTTTTTGGCAACAAAACTGTTGATGATATAATTGTTGATTAAAACATAAACAGATACTGCATGACATGTCATGCTTTAATTATTTTCTATTTAAATCGTGTAAAGTATTAATTTAAAAGTTTTTTTTTTTTGTATTATTAGACAATTACAATTTCTTTTTAAAAGCTTTCCTATAATTAGGGTCGGACCGTTCGTCCGTAACAGTTAGCTCTTTTCGTTCACTTAGACATGTTAGAATTGTCCTATCGATTTCAAACATTAATGGTGGTTTCTGCAGAAGTTAGAAAAGATTTAACAAACTTTATAAGATATAAATATCCTATTCTTCTTACTTTTGACAACAATTTTGTCGTCAATTTAGCTAGCTAATATGGGCCCCATTTATAGGTCGGTTCTTACATCTAGTATGAGGGGAGGATATGGGGAGGGTTATAGCAAGCTGCGAGTATATGAAAATATGATGCAACATCCAAGAAATAATGTATAGATTTCTTAATATATTGTTATTGTAAAAGTCCTATCCAAATTTATATTTATGTTTAAAAATAACCCCCAGGCTAAAAAGCAAGAATAAATAAATAAATAAACAAATATTTTTTTCACTGTATTGACATAACTCAAAGTAATAACTGAAAATATATTTTATCAAATTTTTGTTTAATGGGTTTAAGTAGAATTATTAGAGTGGCTCAATATGCTGTAAGAAAACTCCTTCTGCTTAAATTAAGGGATCTAAGGGGATACGACAATATCCGATAGATGTACATACCAAATGATGATATACGAAATAACCCTTCTGTAGATTAAAATTAGTTGTTCAAAGTCCCCAAAGTTGTTGAGCCAATGAAAAAACAAACATTATTATAAAACTTTGGGGACTAGAGTAATAAACAGTTCAATGACCCGTTCCTCCCTGGAAATAAATAAGACTGTTAAAATAAATGGAAGATTAAACCCTAAATACCCAGTTTTCATCAATCTAGTGAATAAAGTCTCTGTTGCCCAAACGTTGCCCCATAATAATGACATTGACCTAAAAACACATTTTTTGATGAATCATAGGAATTGCCTAATCTTTTGATATAATTGAGAAAAGATTCCATAAATAGGTCTAAGGGTTAAAATGTACGTTTTATTTGGAGAACCAGGCCTCGGCAGCCGCGACTAAGCCTTAAATTTAAACCTGTTAGTATGATTTTAAAAAATCTTTTTAAAGAGGGATAGCTATATTTCGGTCAGGTTTAGACTTCCATCTGATTTTTTAAAATGTAAAAAAGTTGATTTCCCTGAGGTTTACAGGCGGCTGGTGCGCGGCTGCCGAGCCCTGGTTAAAACAAGAACGATGAAGTACAATACAGTAGTAAGGTTTACAATAGCACAGTTACTACCTACACAACTAGAATATGTCTGTGAATAAAAAAAATAAAAATGTCTGTTATTTTAATTGTTCAACTAAAATAACAAGAAAAAAATAACATAAATGTAAGAAAGAGAAAAAAGTTACACTTGTAAAGTAACTGTGCTACTTATATCCTATTATATAAAGTAGTAAGCGTTTTTTGTCTGTCCCGAAGGATCTCACTAACCGCTGAACCGATATTGTTCTCCATTACAGTAAAGCTTCTTATAGGTCCTGGAAAGGTTTTAAACTAATTTTGGAGAGGGTGTCTTCAATCCCCTCCCCCCAAATAAAATATTTTAAAATGGGATGCTATCGACTTTTCCCCCTCCTACCAGTGCCCCCAGAGGCTTCTAGGGGCGTAGCCGCTAGTTCTTTTATAAAACAGTTATCATGATAATTAAAAGATTTATTATACAAGTATTTTATATCAAGGAGGGAAGGGACATTAGGCTTTTTATTACACTAGGTATTGCCCAAAGTTTTATAATAAAGTTTTCTTATTGATTAGCTTAACAACTTCGGGGACTGAAATTGAATTTTGATTAACTGGCTCATTGAGTGGAGTGTTTAAACGTTTCTACCATTGATTGTAATCTACAGAAGGTGCAATTTGGTAAATCATCAAATAGGATGTACATCAAATTATCGGTCATTGTCTTATCCCTTTAGATCCCTGACAACAAGTACTTAAGACATTATATAATTAAAACAATAATCTTTGTTTTCTTAAGAAAAACACTCCCTTAAATTAAAATATTTATAAATGAATCAATTTAGAAATTTTATATTATGTATTACTCATTTTTAAAGTATTTTCATATTTCATTATATAAAAACAAGGATGACAACATCCATAAAATGATAAAAGCGAAGCTTTTAAATTGCAAGGAAGGACTAAGTACAATAACTATTGTATTTAGAGTGTCAGTACTTAAATAAAGAGCATGAACATAAATTTGTTGCAAAATTGCATAAATACAGGATAGTGTAAGTACTATTTTTTTAACTATCTATAGTTTAAACATTTCAACCTCTAAATTTAATATACAGAAGGGGTAATTTGTATATCATCATTTGAGATGTACATCACTTTAATTGGCCATTGTCTTATCCCGTTAGATCCCTGTATAATACGTTGTATTTAGGTGATTATAAGTCGATATCATAAATCCAGAATTCCAATTTAAGAAGGTATTATCTTTTTTTTTATTTTATACTGTCTTAATTTGCATGTGTAATTGGCTTATTAAATAGCAATTAACCTATCAAATCAATTTTATTCATTTTTAAAAATAAAATTAATGTAAGAAATATTATATGGAATACCTAACGGGATAGAAGGAGGTAAGATTTCAGCAAATGCTGAACTTTTAAGGATATCGTAGTAGACCAACTTAGTTAGTTATACTTAAAAATTTCCAGTGTGGCTTTCAAACTGATTAATATCCACAGGGTTACAACCAGTTATCTGCCATACTGAAAAGTCATGTATAGCATCGTATTGCAGATACTATTCCACGAAAAATAAAATAAAAATCATAAAAATTCAACCAAGTTTTAGTTCGGCCTCCTCGGGGCTAACAAATTATAAAACTGACCCTAATCGTATAATTTTTTATTTTATTATCCGCAGATAGCTGTCTATATTACAATGCAATAAATAACTTAACAATTTCAAGCAGATATCTTTTACATTAAAAAGAATAGAAACGGCAACATATTGCTTCAAAGATGATTAAATCACTTTTTTACTTCCCAGACAATTATTCGAGGTGCCACAAAAATGCAACAAATAAAAGTTCATAAAAAGCAACTAATAAAATAATATCATTTTTCAGTTTGTTTTTCTCATGGATTTTCTTATAGGTTTCTTTGATTTATATCAAAAATTTTATTTATAAATTACTAGGTAATACCGAAGCCTTAAGGGTCTTTATCATCATATCTTTAAATAAGATTGTACTGCTATTAGGTATGACTCTTTTTACTAACTCTAAATTGCTTAACATTTTTTATCTTAGATTAAACATGTTTACGAAATCTTACTGGACTCATAAAAAGGATAATTGCGTAAAAAATATGTAAAATTGCTATTTTTTAGGACTACCGCAATCCTAAAGGAACTAAGTAGGTTATAAAACGGGATTCCCTCAATTTTAATGCCCTGAGACCACCAATCACCAATACTTTGTTGTACTCATTACAAGTAACGGACTGACGGATGGACGGATAACGTAAATCATAGAGTAGCTTCGCTACTAAGAAATAATAATGACAAATAGTATTTTTGTAGAACTACCCCAATTCTAAAGGAACTAAGTAGGTTATAAAACGGGATTCCCTCAATTTTAATGCCCAAAGACCAAAACACTACACATACTCATTTGTTGTTACGGACTAACGGACGGACGGATAACGTAAATCATAGAGGAGTAGCTTCGCTACTAAAAATAATAATGACAAATAGTATTTTTGTAGGACTACTGCAATCTTAAAGGAACTAAGTAGGTTATAAAACGGGATTCCCTCAATTTTATAATGCCCAAAGACCACCATACTACACATACTACTTTGTAAAATAACGGTGCGGACAATGAGCTAACTGCTTTTAACTTAAGCTGCAATTGTTTTTTTTCAGTACGGCCTCGAGACAGATTAATATCCTCAGCATAAGTATCGGTTCTCGGCCATACTGAAAAATCATGTACAGCATCGTATTACAAATATTTTTTCACGAATAAAAAAAATATAAAAAAAAACATGAAACTAATATGTACTAGTTTGGTAGCCAAGAGAGGAACAAAGGTTTTAATACTATAATTTTTTCATTTTAATATCTTAGGAAAGCTGTTTAAAACACAATACAATAAATAACTACATATACTACTTTGATCAAATGTAACTATTCTTACTGAAAAAAAACTACATATATTTATTCCAAAAATATATTATTAAGAATAGAAAAATATTCGCTTAATTAATTAACAGTTAACTCATATTCTCAAAACCGTCTAAATTCCAGGGATGTAAAGGGATAAGACAATTTTCGATAGATTACTAGACAACAATAACATTGATACACAAAATTACCCCATTTGAAGATAACATTTAGTAGTTAAAAGTTTAGACACTCAACTTAATGAACCAATCAAATAAAAATTAATAAAAGCCCTCATAGTTGTTAAGCCAACGAATAAGAATATTTTGGGTTCCAGTAAACAGCTTAATGTCCTCTACCTTCCTGATAAATTCACACAGACAATATGTAATTTACATTCTTTTACTATGAGTAACAATTATATCCTAGGGGTTGATTTTTAGGGGTTTCCATATTTATTATATATATAGTTACTCAATTAATGTTGCCTTAGAATAAGGATCTTAAATGTACTTGATTATGGGCATTTTAAAGGATATCAAAGAGAGAGAGAGAGCACAATGAACTGTTATTACGCTAGTCTCCAAAGTTTTATAATAAAGTTTTCTTATTTGCTGGCTCATCAACTTTGGGTACTTTTAGTCAATTCTGATTGGTTGATTCATTAAGTTGAGTGTTCAAAGTTTCAATACACAAATAAGTACTTTATTAATGTTGCCAAAGAATACAGATCTTAAATGTACTTGGCTTTTCACCAGGATTTAACATAGAGCCTAAAATTTTTGCCCGAAGCTAAAGATCTTAAAAAATTCTGGTCGGATTTGGTTCTACTTTTTAGGGAAACTTGATTGTCTTTACAAGGTTTTAGGCTATTTTGTTGGCCTTTTTTGCCCTCCCCTAACTATTAAGGTTATTTTGTCTGAAGACAGAATGTCGGAAAATTCTGGTCAGATATTGTTGTACTTTTAGGGGGAAGCTTTTAAAATGTCTTTTTAAGCTATTTCATTGGCCTTTTTAGCCCCCCATAGATGCTTGGGGCGAAGCAGCTAGTCAATTATAAAGTAGGAATGTTAATTTGTCTGAAGTTAAAGATCTGTGAAAACACTGCACGGTCAGATTTTATTGCACTTTTAGGAAGGCTTAAATTAGTTTTAGGTTATTTCATTGGCCTTTTTAGCCCTCCCATAGATGCTTGGGGCGAAGCAGCTAGTCAATTATAAAGTAGGAATGTTGATTTGTCTGTAGTTAAAGATCTGTGAATATACTGCAATGGTCAGATTTTATTGCACTTTTTAGGAAGGCTTAGATGAGTTTTAGGCTATTTTATTTTAATCCTCCCCTAGAGACTAGGGGCGAAGCAGCTAGTTAATTATTAAGTAGTAAGGTTATTTTTTTAAGCTTAAGATCATAAAAAATCCAGGTCAGATTTAGGTTTACTTTTTGGAAAGCTTTTTAAATATCTTTGATGGGTTTTAGGCTATTTTATTCACTTTTTTTAGCCATACCCTAGAGATTAGATGCGAAGCAGCTTGTAAATTATAAAGGAGTAAGGTTATTTTATCTTAAGCTTAAGATCTTGGAGTATACTAGTCAGATTTGATTGTACTTTTCAGGAGAGTTTCATAGGTTTTGGGTGGTTTTTGGCTATTTCCTTGCCTATTCTGCTCTACTTTATATGCTAGGGGCAAAGCAACTTATCATTTTACAAATTAGAAAGGTCTAATTAATCGCTTACAAGGCTAATAAAGATTTTGTACAATAATCACTAGACCGTTAACATTTTTAATCCTTCCTTTTCTTATTGCAATCGGCGTAGGTATTATTACTTGGATGTTGCACCAAAATTTCATTTACTCTAAAACTAATACTTGCAGGCTAAATTGACGACAAATTATACCCGTTAATATATCCACGTATACTATATCCATTCTTATTGGTATAAGGAGTTCAAGCACAACTGCTCTTAAGTGTGAAATGAAGATTTGTATAATACCGATGACTTATGGGTGTTGTCATCCTTGTTTAAACACAACCAAAACATTTCAAGATTTATATACTAAAATACAGGAATCTAAATGGATAAGACTATGGGCAATGAGTTGATGTACATCCCCAATGACGATACACAAAATTACCCCTTCTGTAGATAACAATTAAAGGTATGTACATTCAACTTAATGAACCAACTAATCAAATTTCAATAAAAAAAACTAAAGTTGTCAAGCCAACGAATCCGAAAATATTGTAATAAAACCTCGGGGACTAGTGTAAAAAACGGCACAATGTCCCCTCCCTTCCTGTACTAAAATAGGTAAACAATAGAAATATAAGTTTCCATAAATAATTTCCTTTTACAACGCCCTTAGTACAATAGAAAGTATTTATGTAATTTGAAGATTGAATTCTTAATGATTTAAGAAAATAAAGATTTATAAGTAGACGTAGTAGCAACTCTATAATTTTATATTACATGTATTTCATAGCAACTTCGCCCCTATCCTTAGTTTCGATGAAAGAAAATATACTAAAACAATTTGTAAGATTTTTTTCTCAAAACAAAATATTGTCAATCAAAATCAAAGAATATCTCTAACAAGGATGACAACATCCATAAAAGAAAATTCTAAAATTAGAAGGAAGGGCAAACAAACAATAACTCTTGTAGAGTAGCAGAACTTAATAAGCAAAACATAATTTTAAATTGTAAGTCTAAACAAAATCGTACATGAATAAATTGCATAAATACATTGAAAGGACATATTTTCTTTTTTAGGATGCCTTGCTTAAAATATAGTAAATTATTGTACTAGGAATCATTATTCCAAAAATGATATGAATAGGATAATTATACAATACAAAACAATGTTGTAAAAAAAACTATAGAAAAGCTTCATTTTTAATATAATCATATTTTTCTCACAGTTTTATAGAAAATTCATTTTAAAAAAGGTTTTTCATTTAAAATGTAAAGATCACTACTATATATTAATTCATAACCATAAAAAAAAAATTATAACAACAACTTATGGCATTTAAATTCAAAATAATCACTTTTTAACATATTTTTTTTCAATTAAACCAAACTACGTTTGCTCTTGTGCACTTCGTTAAAATCTCTAGTTAACTGAGCAATAATACACCACTTTGATAACATGGTTTAATCTCAAATTGATGTTGCACCAAGATTTCCAACCAATCACAAGTCTCTGTGTTGCCTCATCAACCAATAGGAATTGAGATAGTACTTGAGATTTGTTGGTGACTAAGACACTTGAGATCCGTCTGGTTACAGTATATTCAATGTCACCATGCAACCTTTCCCTTTTTAAATATTTACCGTTCCCCCATATAGGCATAACCCCCATGTTTGTTGGTCGTGCGAAAAAGGGGGAGGGATTCAGGTGTTAGGTAGAACCAGTTCTCCCCCTTTATCACAAAAAGAGGGTGGAAAAGGGGGAATATGGATGATTAAGGGTAAAAGAAAAGGGGACTCGGAAAGGGGAAATATTTAAGACCATTGTACCAGGTTTCATTAAAAACGATGATGCAAGAAAAAATAAAATTTTACTTTAATATAATTTTATTATACAGAATTTTGTATTTGATGATATAAAAATAGTGTTATGCTTAATGGTTTTGAATCTTAAAGAAAGTTACAGTTGTATATTTCAATATCTCTGACTCTTAATATGCTGAAACTGAACTAAAAATGTTCCTTATTATCTAATATTTCTCAATCTTGTGTCAATCGATATATCATTACTTGGATGTTGCACCAAATTTTTTATGCAGCTGGCTAAAATATAAAAATCCCCTATCCAACCCCTTTAACCCATACCCTCCCCTCTCTTACTGGATGAACAAAATGACAAATAGATGTGGTCCATATAAGCACCTAAATTAACAACAAAATTTCCCTGTCAATATATCTATGTATACTATTTCCATTAATACACCTTTGTCCATGTCTTCTAACTTTTTCACATTTTTATTTAAGGAAAATGTAGACTGATTTAAGATTATCAGTTTAAACAATGTAAATTAATCAGTGTTTATAAACCAAGTGACCCAATTTTGTGGCTTTCTTAACAACCAATACATGCATCTTTAACAGATTCAATCAGCATAGATTGAATAGTTTGTTTTTGTGTCAATATACCTATCATGTGTAATGATTTTTAGAATGAATTACTAAGGTTCAGTTATTAGGCGATTTATGTTAAGCTAGTAACTATCTATAATACAAAGTAGCTTGATGTCTGCCTGTCCAACCGTCCGTCCGTCCATCTGAAGCTTAAGATCTTGGTAACCACTGAACCGATTGGATTCTACTCTTCAGGGTATATACCT
>LS056249.1:0-12719 GCA_900241095.1 Acartia tonsa
AATTTAATTCTTTAATAATTTGTATTAAATTTAAATATGGAATGTAAATATCATAAGTAGAAATTATTTGTTTCTATCAATGCGTTGCAAAATTTTTAGTTCGCCAAATTTAAGATATGTCAGAGAGCCAGACCCACCATTTTAGAAGTCACCATAAATACATCCTTGGTGGAATGATATGTATTTAGAACGTACATTATATATGGGGCTACATTTCTCAAAAAAAGTACCTTCTTGGGCACTGAAACCCCAATTCTACCTTTCTAAATGCGAAGCTTTTCTATAATTAGGTTCGGTCCGCCCGGAACGGATAGCTTTTTTCGTTAATTTAGACATGTTACAATTGTCCTATCGTTTTAAAACCTTGCATGGTGATTCCTGTAGTACGATTTAGAAAGGGTTGCAACTTTATAATCGTTACCAGAATGTCCGTACGTCCATTTTAAACACGTTTATTTTTTTACTTTTTTAAATAACTAATTTTTATGTGATCTAATTATCTCATTGATCTGATTTTTGGTATACTGATTCCTGGGACAACAAATTACAATATTATGAGCGAAGCAACTCTATAATCAAGTCCTAAAAATGTAAGTATATCCATAAACATTATCCTGTATCATGCAGTTTTTCAACAAATTTGCTTACAATTTTACTTCGACTCTTATACATTTTTTTCTGATTATTCAGTTCTAACACTATACAAATGTTAATGTCCGTTTATCCTACAGTTTTAGAGCTTCGCTTTTATGGATGTTGTCATACTTGTTTATTTTTAGGTTATTTAAAAAATAGGGGGGGATGAGTGTTTAATCAGTGCTCACTAGGGTACTTTGTGTGAAACCACCATATTTTCTTTAAAGTTTTATCTTTTTAATACAAGTAGTAATCGGTAAATGGATATAATATACATAGATAATATGGCAGGAGAAATTTTCTAGTTTAAATTCCTCATTTACTCCAGTGTGGTAGAGGAGTGGATGGGGTAAAAGGAGTGGACTAGGGTATTCTTTATATTAGCCAGCTGGAATTACAATTATATGCAAAAGTATGATGCAACATCCATAAGTAATATAAATCGAACTTATGAGAGGGTAAAGAAGAACCATATTGGTTTAGCGGTTAGCAAGATCCTTTGATACAAACAGACAGACAGACAGAGATCCTAGTATTAGATCCAATAGCAACAAAAAGGGGGCAATGAACAAGTATAACAACAAAGTAGTAAGGTTTTTTGTCTGAAGCTTAGGTTATAAATAACTAATGAAACGATTGGGTTCTCTATTTTAGGTAAGCCTCTTATGGGTCCTACAATGGTTTTAGGCTATTTCATTGTAAAGATTTAACTCTTGCGATTCTTTTAACTCTTTTTCTAGCCCCTCTCTGCCTCTATAAATAGAGAGTCCTTAGATTATAGGGACGTTACCGCTTGTCTATAGTACAAAGAAGAATAATGTCTGTCTGTCTGAAGCTTAAGATCTCAGTAACTACCGAACTGATTGAGCTCTACTCTTCAGGGAATATACCTACTGGTCCTGTGATGGTTTTAAACTATTTTATTGGGGAGGGTACACCCCTCCCCCCAAACAAAATAGTGCTTACTTTTCAGACTAATTTAAAAAAAGGAGGTTGGCGATTTACCCCCTTTCCTCAATTACCCCTATAGGCCTCTAGGGGCGTAGCCGCTAGTGTATAATTAATTATTAATATATTAATATTTTTGAGGGGGGGAGTTGAGCATTATAAACAAAATTCCGCAGATATAAAAATATTTATAAACCTTTCCTGGACTTATCAGAAGCTACATTGTAAGTAAAGGAGAACCATATCGGTCCAGCGGTTAGCGAGATCCTTCGCTACAGACAAAAAAACTAACTTCTTTATATAATAGGATACAAAAAATTTATAATTATCTTATATATGACGACTTTTAGAGTTGTTGTAGTAACAATAATAAAAAAAAGATGACAACATCCATAAAAAGCGAAGTTCTGAAATGGTTGGACATACGGACATCTGACATTAACACTTGTACTTTAGTATCACAACTGAATAATCAGAATATAAATGAATAAGAGGCAAAGCATAATTGTGAGTAAATTTGTCGAAAAACTTCTTGATACAGGATAATGTTTATGGACATACTTACATTTTAGGACTTGATTATATAGTTGCTTTGCTTATAATATTGTACTTTGTTGTCCAAGGAATCAGCATACCAAAAAGCAGAACAATCGGAAAATTAGATCACATAAATATTTGTTGTTAAAAAAGTAAAATATCAACATGTTTAAAATGAACGTACGGACATTCTGGTAAAGAATATAGAGTTGCTACGCTTTCTAAATCGGACCTAACTACTGCAGGAATCATCATGCAAAGTTTGAAATCGATAGGAAAATTCTAACTAGCCTAAATTAACGAAAAAAGCTATCCGTTACGTATGGACGGTCGTACGGACCGACCCTAATTCTAGAAAAGCTTCGCTTTTAAAAACAGTCAGTTGTAGTTCTGCCGGTAGTAAATGATGATACACTAAATATACACTTTTGTAGATTAACTTGAGGGGTTGAAATGTTTTAAAAGATGAATTGTCTAAATCAAATTAAGGGCTACATATTTTGATGTGTAAATGATTATTTAAATGTATCTAGGTACTAACGGCTACGCCCACTAGACGCCTCTAGGGGCATTTGAGGAGGGAAGTGTCGAATTTGATAACCAAATTTATTATTTTAGATTTTTCAAAGAAAAAGTTATAAAAAAATTTGGGGTGGGGATTTTTTTCTAAGGGCGATTTCTCTTAGGAGGGTAGTGGTACCCTCCTCCAAAATAGTTATAAACAAACACACATCCTGCTACTTTATTATAAGGATTTCCAATTTCTTTATAAATACACTGATAAAATCAGATAGAGAGAGGGGACGATGGACAGTCCCCAATGTTTTTGTATTCGTTGGCTATACAACTTTGGGGACTTTTTCAGTTAATTAAGTTGATTGTTCGAACGTTTAAATCAATAATTTGGAGTAATTTTGTGTATCATCATTATGGATGTACATCATTTTTTCGGACATTGTCTTATCCCTTTAGATCTCTGGGTAATATCTTTTATCAGCAAATTGTCGTTTCACTGTTAGTTAGGCATGTTTACAGTTATCATTTGCATTGTATGATAGACAGCTTTCCACGGATATTAAAATTAATAGTTTTTTTTACCCCTGAGGTTTCAAAGGTTTCAATAACTATTCATTTTAATATCCGCAGAAAATTGTCATTATTTAATACGATGTGGTGTAAGATTGTTTTCAGTATGGCTGAGAAACGGTTCTTATCCATCGGTATTAATCGGTTTCAAAGCCATATATACTGGAAAGAGGATTACCATGATAATAAGCTACAACTCATTTTTTTTTCATTTTGACCTCAACATTTGCTGCACGACAGAGATGTCTTATTAAACTAATTGTTGAAATAATGATTCCTATATCTTTTTGGCATAGTGTTATAAGTAAACCAAATATATCCCATTATAATAAAGTAACAGGAACTGTGTGTGTGTGTGTGTGTGTGTGTACCGAAGGATCTCGCTAACCACTGCACCTATTATCGAACTTTTTTGGGGGGGTAACAAGCGAAATAAATCTAAAATAATTTTACCATGTATTGCCCCCCAATGACAGCTGAAAAACACATATAGGTTTCGTGATTTTTTTTCTGAATTAAATTCATTGTTGAAGCAGGTTCCTACCTTTTTATTTTATAGCTTCGCTTTTATGAGTGTTATGCAAAATACCGAAAAAATTCCAGATTTGATAATATTTTAAAACTTAAATCAAAATTTATCACTTACAAATGTCGTCATTCTTGATTATTAATTAACAAGGATGACAACAACCATAACAGCAAAACTCTGAAACGGAAGGACAAACGTACATTAAAACTTGTATAGTGTTAGAGCTAAAAAAACAAAATATTAATGTATAAAAGTCGAAACAAATTGTAAGTAAATTTGTTTAAAAACTGGTTAAAACAGGATAATCTTTAAGGACATACTTACACTTTTAGGACTTTTAGAACATGTTTGAAATGTACATACTGAATCTCTGGTAACGATTACTGAGTTGTTACGCTTTCTAAATCGACCACATGAATCATCATACAAATCATTGAAATTGATAGGACAATTCTAACATGCCTAAATCAATGATAAAAGCTATCCATTATGGACGAATTGACGGACGGACCGAAACTGATTATAGAAAAGCTTCACTTTTAAAACAAAGTTAAGCGTTTTAACAAATAAAAGAAAGTTTGATATAAATTTTAGCATCTTTGCTGTGACAAAAGGCAAAGAATGTTTCATATTTTGTAATTTACAACCATAATATAAAGTAACAGGATGTTTGTCTGTTTGTTTGTACCAAAGGATCTCGCTAAACTTTTAACCAATATAGTTATCCTTCACAGGGTAGCTTCTTAAAGGTCCTGGGAAGGTTTACACCTATTTTAGGGGTACCACAAACCTCTCAATTTTTAAAAAAATCAAATTAAAATAATGAGTTATGTAACTATGGACAAGATTGTCAGTGGTAATATTAAATCACGCAACTTCTAACCCACCAAATAATGTTATAAAATAGAAATATGAGCCATTCTGTTTAAGAAAATCCATTAAATAAAAACAATTAGTAGAACTATAATCCCAAAAATATATATGAATCAAAACCACTTAAATAAATTATAGAGTAGTGGAATTAATAAATATAGATGAAAAGATATTTTTCAACTTTTAATTTTCCCTAATTTACATATAATATTATACATTATCATTAAAAAGTTACATTATATACAAATTTTCTGGAATATATATGATCTTAAAGAATACAACACTTTTTGGGATTTCTTATTGATTTGGAAGGTTGTTGACTTGTTCTACTTCTTTAGTTGTATGTTCTTCCTCTGTCAATAGGTTTGTGTTTTCTTTAGTTATGTATTCATGTAGGTTATCATCCTCAATTAGATTGAGAGCTTCTTTAGGTTGACTAAATGTATGTATTTTCCCATCATGAACAACTATTGCAAAATTTGGTTGTTCTTCCCAGATTATATCTCTGTTACGTGCTTCACATCTATTTCTCTCTCTCTTACTCCAACCATAATCTATGCTTGTCTTATTATCTGAATAATCTAAAGTTTTATATGCAATTCCCCAAGCTGCAAATTCATGTTTATGATCAATATTTTCATCAGAAAATACAATAATATTCATTGCTTTATTGAAAAAGAATTCTGATGAATAATAGAAATTGATATAATTAATATGTCTTGGCTTGTTAACTAGATCTTCAATTTCATACTCAACATCATAGTAGCTCCAAGATATTTCATCATATTTTCTAGAAATATTTCTCTTCAATTCTTCATAAAACTCTTTGTTTTCTAATCCAATTTTCTCCTCAACTTGTTTCTCTCTTTCTTCTTCAGTTAAACTAAGAAACTTCTTTGTATTCGCCTTTTTCATAATATTCTTTGAAATTCTATTGTAAGTTACAATTACAATACCCTCATTCTTGTCCAATAGTTTGTATTTATCTAATATTGCCATAGTGATGGCACTAATATCATGTTTATATTTGTTGTTATAGTGAAGACAATCTATAGCTTCTCTTTCAGCATAAATATATTCATGTAAATTTTCATCTTCAATAGCACCAAATTTGTTACCTGTAGGAATGTAATTTGAAATAACAATTGCAAAGGACATTGCTCTAAGTATCATATTTCGTATCAAGATATTATCATATCCTTCTTCTCCATATTCATCTATTATGATAATGTTTCTAGCTTGAGCACCCTGGAATTCCCAGAAATTTGTTACTAATATTCCTTCAGGTTTGTTCATATATGCTTTGAAGTCTGACACAACTGGTCTAGTTGGGGAAAAGAGTTTGCTTAACCAATAGAAAATTGATTTGTTATTTACAGTTGTTAATACAACTACTTCTTCCTTAGGTTGAAGTGAGAAATATTTTTTTATTGCAGCAATTGCTATCAAATCAGGTGAAATACCATGAATATTATGATAGTAATAATTATGTCCACCAATGACATTATTGTCAGGAAGTTTTGGAGAAGTATGAAAATTGAAAGCTTTAGAAAAATTGTATATTTGTTGGCTGTTTCGCAAGTTCTTGGTAAGATAAAACTTTAAAGCATTGTGATTCTTTTTCATAGTTTCTAACCACTTATCCCTCTCCCATATAGAGTAATCAACTAATTTTATTGCCATGCAAATTGTTTTCACCGAGCTAGGAAATCTAAATCTTCCAATTATCATTTCATCAATGAATAGGTGATCACAAAGATTGTCTCTTAGGAAGCCATTTAAAGGACCTATTATTTCATTTCTTCCCCATTTTTCCATTTCATCAAGTTTAAAGAGACTTTTTATTGTAATAACTCTTACATTAGGATAAGTTTCAAACTCTATCTTAGCAACCTCATCCATAACAGAATTAGGAGTTACATAAATATCTCCCAACCATTCATTTGTTATTGTTGTTAAATCAATGTAAAATATTATATCTTCATGATTGTCAGTGGCACACTTTTTTGCTCTTTCTTTCAAGACATATGTTTTTCCTGTACCATAGTCACCATCTATGATAAGGAACTTGGCTGTTGAGTGTACTGCTTGCAGTTGTTCATTATTGAGCAGGTAAACAGGAACATTACTATCTATTGATATTCCATCAGACTTTCCTGTCAATGCTTTCTCAACTTCTTTGCTAATGGTAAATGGATCTGATATCAAATGATTAAATCTACTTGACTCTTTAATTGAAATTTGATATATCAGTTCAGCAACTAGATTTTCATATACTGTCTCATCATAACTCTCAGATGTAACAAGCTTGTGTTCAGATATCCACTTCAACCATGGTGTTACACCATCAACATCTTGTAGAATGAATTGCTGACAGTTGACACAAGGTATTTCTGCACTTTTAACAATCTCTAGATAAGGAACACATGCAGCCCTGACAAACACCCAATCTTTAGAGAGCATCCCTCCAAATAATTTCTGCATGAAAGAAAAGTGCTGTTTTGTTTGATCTGAAGCATTTTTCAGTAGTATAAGTTTGTCACCACTATCTTCTGGTCCAAGTTTTACCTCGATATTTATAATAGTTCTGTGTTCTGGAATAATGATTAGAGAATCCCATTCTGTGTTTGATTCTTGTAGCCTGTAGTTAAAGAATTGATAGATATAAAATTTCTCTAGATTGCTTGTAGGACACTTATACAAGAATGTGTTTTCAATTTTGTTTTTAATATTGCCTTTTTCCTTTTTAAGCACCTGTAATATGAAATGTTTTATATTTAGAAAAATATATCAAAACCAAAAATATTTATGAAAAGGTAAATACTATTAATCTCCAACTTCAGATGAACTTGATTTATCTATAAAACATTCCTTTTTAAACAGCCGGCTCTCTGAATCTTTTAATTGAAGTTTGTTTTCTTTCCATCTTAAATGTTCCTCTATGCATAAATCTAGTTCTTCCTTGGGAATATCTTCAATGTCCAACAATTCCTTTATTCTTTTTTCATGCTTATTAATATCTGCAGTTTGATCTTTTCCTCTGGTGTCTTTTCCTTTCTCAACTAATTGTTGAATACAGTCCCCTGCCTGAAAATTGTTTATGATGAATGATTCCATCTTTAAGTTTCTTGCTGCATTGACAAACTCATGGTGTAATTGTTCTTCGAGATATTTATCTAAAAACTGATTATCTTGCTTCTCCCTGCCCTCTTTTCCTAACACAGTTGGTTTCTTGGGAATTACAAAATGATTTGGAATAGCTATAACCTTACACTCTGGATCATAATAATAATCAGCTACTTTCTGTTTTATCTCTTCAATCTTTTCTTTGACTAATATTCTTTTATTGTCTCCTGCAGGACCTTGAAAATTTATACTCATTTTACTAAATTCTTCAGCCAAATTTGATGATTGAGAATCTTGTGAAAATAGCGGATAAATCCCAAATTGAAGGCCACAAGTGCTGGAACAATTTGCTACTGGGCCAGCTCCTTCCATTTTATAAACCTAAATTACATATTATACATTTAAATCATAAAACAATCTTGAAAAAATCTATTCCTCCTTGAATGATCAGGTAAATTGTCTAGTCAACTTATTCAAAATATTAGAGTTGGAAGACAGGTTATCTGTTAAATACTATATCTTTTTCCCCAAAAATAAAAGAAATTCCTGCAAAGCTATATATGTATATGGTTATCTTGGTGCATTGGTTAATTTTCCTTGTAGAACATTAAAAGATTAGACAGACAGACAAGTGTACTTTATACTAACAAAATTAACAAAATCAAGATTGGTGAAAAAACCTTTTCTTTAGATATATTCCAAGCAAGTTGTTGCTGAATCCAATTTCATTTATTGTATCCTATAATCAAAATTTATTAGAAACAAGGATGACAACATGTATAAAAAGCAAGGCTTTACAAATCAGACATATATATGAACAGAGACAAACATAGAGTGACTCTTCTTTCAACATGATATTATTCAGAAATATTTACAGTTAAATAGTTTAAATACAACATATTTTAAGTAATAACATGACTTCATTATAGAGTGCTTTGCTTACCACATATTTAATTGTCTTTGAAAGAACCAAAAAAATTGGTAACTACATTACATAAAGATTTGTTCAAAATATGTAAATGGATGTTCTAATAAAGATTGCTACACTTTATAATTTATGCTTCACTATTTTAGGAATAATAATGAGCATAAATAGTTTGGAGTCAATAGGAAAATTTTAAAATTTCTAAAGAAACAATTAGGATAGATTTTAATCATTAGTCTTTATATTATTTTTCATACCTGTATATGCAGATTTATATACTAAGACTACATTTTTATCCAAATTTATATGCACAATTATTTATAATCTGAAATAAAAAGAGTTATATATATTTTTAAAACATAGTACATACATAGATTTATTTCACTTTTTTCATGTTAGAGATTTTGTAAGAGTTATGATAAAATCAGATCTGTCAGAATAGTAAAACCATAAATGCAAAACCACAGATTTTACAAATTTCAAGTCCCAAATTAAAGAAAAGTCAAATTAAATCACTTTAAAAATTAAAATATCAAAACTAGAAATATTGTTGATGATTTTAATTGTGTATACAAGTGTGTGGCAATGATATTTTTAATAGCAAAGCTTTTTAGTTGTGAAGCCAATCTATAATGCACTTTGTCTTACTGTCAGTCAGTCAGTCCGTCCTTCAGTCTGTCCGTCCGTCCGTCCATAACGCTATGGGGGAAATGGGATTTACTCAGCTCCTATTAAAGATAGAATGCTGAAACTTTTTGACAACATTCTCTTCATTCAGGACCACAGTTAACATCGATGGCGAATGAACTGTTTTTTAGCAGGTTTTAGGCTATTTTTTTATTGTCCACATTTTTCCCCATATCTTTGGTGTTTATGGTCCGATTTTCAAAAAGTTTTTAGTTACAAATATCAAAATTATATTATGTCGTTTGAAGAAAACGATAATGATCGTCAGACTGTTTTTTTGCAGGTTTTTGGCTATTTTTTATTTTTCACAAAATAAAACAAGGTTTTGTGTTTATTTTCTCTTATAAATCTATTCTAGATTTTAATAAGTACACTTTAAATCTACTTGTACGTATTCCCATCCACAATTTTTTGTGCTTTGCTACTTATGGATGTTGTCATCCTTGTTTATCTATAAAAAAAATTTGATCAATGTCTGTCTGAAGCTTATGATCTTTTTGTTAATTAAAACAAATAAGCGGTGTGCAGGAATCGGAACCCCCAATGCACCCAGGGATTAAGCCCCCCCCCTCCAATGAAAAAATTCCCCTCTCATTTTTTATTTTCTATTTTTACAAATTCAGAACTAATTCTATATAGGAGGGGGATTTTTCAATACCTCTTGTGGCAAAGCTGCTAGTAATTTTTTTCTATAATTAGGGTCTGTCCATCTGTATGCCCGTCTGTTCAACTGATTGATTTGCTATTGTGGATGTTGTCATCCTTGATCTCTCAATGCATCAATTAAAAAGTAAAATGTATTTTTCAGAAACACTTGTACAAGTTTAAATTACGTCAAGGAAAAAAAACGTAAAAAAATTGACAAAATTAAGCCTTCGGTACATCTGGGCTAACTATTTTATTCTTATTTTAATTCACGTCGAAAATTGTTTGTAATACAATGCTATACATGATTTTTCAGAATGATTTATGTAATAGTTCTATTTTAATTAATAAAATTTATTGATATAGAGTAAATAGGGTTGAGTATAATATGTATAATAATAATAACATAATTTCATTATTTTGTAAAATATTACACATGAAAATAAGGGGAATATTACTTTTAAGTCAGGTTAGGTTAGGTTATATTTGGTCCTGGGTACCCCTGCAGGGTTAGGGCACCGCAAGTAAAGGTTAGATATAAGTATAAAAACTACCCCAATTTATCATTACTAAAGCGGCCAATTGGGAGAAAAGCAACAAAAAAAATTCTTTTAAAAAGTTCCATCATAGTTTTTTAGGTCGTTTCTTTGTTTGCAATGCAATGGTAGATTGTTGTTGTTAGTTGACCGCCATCATTTCCATTGTTTTGGTCATTTTGCTCTCTCTGTTCTCCCACTTTGTTTTCATCTAGAAAAATAGAAATATTTATCATTGAAAAGTAACAGAATGTCTATCTGTGTGTCTGTACCTTAAGATCTCGCTAACCACTTGACCTATTTGGTTTTTCTTAACAGTGAAGCTTCGGGTATAGTCCCTTTCATAACATCGCACCTTATTGGGCGATTCTTCGTATTTTTTACAATAGCTTTTCTCCTATTTCTAGCCAATGCGGGGGGCTCTAACCCTGCGGGGCCAATTACCTAACGCTGTGGGGCAATCACCTAACCCAATATAACCTAACTTAGCCTAAAATAACCTATAAAAAGCCATTTTAAAAATACGACGAATTGCCCCTTATGGGGAATAGTCCCTTTCGTAACATCGCACCTTCTTTCAGAATTATTAACAAGAATCAAAATACACATAGGAAATTTATTTCCAAACATGGCTTACATTATCCTTATAATAAAGTAACAGGATGTGTATTTGTCAGTCTATGTGACTGTTTGTACTGAAGGATCTCGCTAACCTCTGAACCGATCGGGTTCTTTTTAACAGGGTAGCTTCTCAAAGGTCCTAGAAAGATTATAACTATTTTGGGGGAGGGTGCCACAACCCTCCCAATAGAAATTATAAAAAAATCGGGAAAAAAATAATTTTTCGTAGAGACTTGAACGCAATTTATAAATTCCACAATTTTTTAAAACTTTTTTTAAAATTGGCCGTTGGAATTCAACTTCCTTCTTCTCAAGTCCCCCTAGAGGCCTCTAGGGGCGTAGCCGCTAGTAATGGATAAATTATGGAAAGGTCGGAGATTTATTTAAGCTCTAGTGTCCTCTCCCTTCCAGATTGGTTTGAATTGTAATATCAATAATGATTGTACAACTATTTACCATTCTAGTCAAAATGATTAAACTATGGGGGGCCTTAATCCTTGACCCCCCTCCATCAATTTTCCCCCCATCCTCCCCCCCGATTTTGATTTATTAATTTAGGAAATATGAAATAAAACTTTGATTGGAATCAGAACAATATATTGATCTCCCTCCCCCTTTACCTCAATAATAAGGTGTTTTTTTCTGCCTTTGGAAGCTCATGATTATTATATGGGGGGAAGAAGTGTCGTAGATTATTTTTTTTGTCATTTCACTCCTACATTTTATCATAATTTGTTATTGTTTTTAACTTATAAGCCAAATTATAATTTTATTGGTTTTGCTTATAATCAGGGATCTTAAGGGATAAGACAATGGTTGAAAAGTTTGGACATTACGAGTTTTGAACCAACCAATCAAAATACAATAAAAGTACCTAAAGCTTTTAAGCCCAAGAATAACATAACGTTGTTGTAAAACTTTGGGTACCAGTGTAATTTACAGTGTACAAAGAACAATTTCAACTCTAATCTGACCTATTAGTCTTGTCTTTGTGTAGGTATTTAAAACGACCCTTAAAATTAGAATAAAAAGAAGTATAGATAATTAAATAGATGAAACTTATTAACATATATGCATAATAATAGATTACTGTAAATAGAGTGCTGATTAAGGGGTATTAGTGCTTGTTATGTCCACGTACAAAATTTATTTATAAATGAAATGATTTTTACAATTTCAAACAACACCATTCCCATAAATACTTATTATGAAAACTATGTGGTTGAAATTGAACACTCTAAGAATCTCTACTTCAATAACACTTAAACGAATACTTATACCCCACTCCTCCCCCAATGATTACCATCTTCAATTAGCCTATCCCTGCATTATATACTCATGGATTTTTTGCATATATGCAAATGATTGATAAAATACACTTAGAGTTCTTTTTTGTATACCTAGCTAAGCTGCTCAATAAATCCAAACGTCAGTTTTTTTTCTTCAATGTTTTGGTGAAGCGTGATTCCAATGGCCTGTGACAACATCTTTGTACTGTATTAATGTACCAAGAACTGTGATTTTCTCAGTTGCTATTGAAGATATATGTCTGAAAACTCTTATATGTGCG
>LS056250.1:0-12710 GCA_900241095.1 Acartia tonsa
GACTATTCATCTATACATCTCTAGTAATCCTTGTTCTGTACTGAACATTATACATTGGACTTTTCTAGGAAATATATTTTTGTCTCCCATAGATATTTCAAACTTTGTACACTCAAATTTTCAATTACCTTCTTTGATTTTATGTTTTTATATGATCTGGCTGGACCTAATTAAAACAAAATAATCTTCATAAATAAATCTATGTTTCCTCAAAAATTGTGAATTTTTGTTTAGCTGTTTTCGAGATATTACTGGTAAAATAAATGATAAAACTGTGTACTAGCTGTACAAGTCCCTGAAATAAATCTTGGAGGTTAAACTTATGCAGTTTGATTTTTATACCACACCTATCTCTAACTAAGTGGATCTTTTTTTTCGTGAATTTTCCGTTATGTGTTAACGTTTTGTCAAATTCGCTGATTAATTTCAACTGTTATTAATTTTGACTATTATATATATATATACATTGGTCAAAATTAAGTACAGTTTGACTTAATAAGCGCACTTGACTAAACGCTAATAGACAACTTTATAAACCAACCAATGAAAGCTTAATAGAAGTCCGCAAAAAGTTAAGCCAACAATTAAGAAAACCCCTATTGTAAAACTTTGGGGACTTGTGAAATAAACTGCCCAATGTCCACTCCCTTCCTGATTCTTCCTAGTAGCTTCACTAATAAATATAAAAATTTAGATTGTTAAAATATTTGAGTAAAACACTAGTAGGGAAAAGGGTTAAATAACTGTATCTCCCCATCGCACTGTCCTTGTACCGACTCTCAATTGGGTCATTGAAAATCAATCAGTGATGTGGTGTGTACTAACACAGACAAGTAGCAGAAATTAATTTGATAGCAGACGAAAAAGAGAGAGATGTAGTTATCTGTATACATAGATCTGTTATTGAAACCTAAACATGATTGAAGGCAATGGTGGATTAAAATCCGCTCAAAATGTCCAACTTATGGTACATCTGCATAAATACTATACTACAGTTATTTCAAATCAGCAAAATTGTTACTTTTGCAAATATATTCCTCTGCAAATATCACATAAGCATATTTTGAAGTTGATGGCTTTTTTACCTTCCAGGGCCTTTTTTTAATTTTACATTATTTTATTTTTGGGGGTAAATTTTTTGCAAAGATGATACCTCAAAATCTCAAAGGTGGAGTGGGGGGTTGGCGGCGACGTACAATTAGCCTAAAACCTTCTTAGAAATAATTTGAATTTTCATTAATTGTAGAACAATCGGTCCAGCTGTTAACCCTTACAGATCAACTTTTGTCGACGTATAATTACTAAACTTAAAAAGTCATGAAGTCACAGCTCTCTATCTTTCCTACAAAAAAATGACATTAAAAAAACAACAACAAAAAAAGAATTTAAAGGTTAAAATTGCTTTGTTTAAATAGCATTTTCAGAAAAATATTTTAGAGGAGATTGATATTCTAATGCCAATATAATCCAAATTGCTAGAATCGAATGTCCTTGCTCTATTGATGTAGAAGAAATTTTTTTTGTCTACATTACTGCTTTAGAGTTGCTCTTAAACATGATTTTAAACCTCCATTGTTTTATGACCTTAGCAAAACAATTGATGAAATCTTCAAGCTTTTTTTGGTACGTAAATCACAAGAACAAAGTCGTTTAAAATCTAGAAGCAAAAAAATTGTATAAAGTCAATTTTCTTTAAAAAGTCTGCATGATATTTCAATTTAAATATTTTAAGCAAATACAGAGAAAACAGGTTCTTTTGCGGAAGTATTTTGCAGCCAAAAACTATCCATTCCCAGATATTCTATGCATTACATTTAAGAATAAAGAGACACTCATAGATATCAGAGATCTAAAGGAATAAGACAAAGGTCAACCCCCCCTCCCCTCAAAATTTTTTTTTACTTTTAAAAAAATGTAAATATTTTTAATAAAATACGCTATTTAATATTTTTCTATATTTCATAACATATACCTTAAAAGTTTTAACAGAACATAATAGCTTTAAGAAAAATTTCTTGTCCAAATACGATATGAGGGAAACCGCCAAACTGTATTAAATTAAAAACAATATGAAATTTTTAAAATTGTTTAAGTCCTTCTCCAAGAGTGTCCCATTTCAGGCAATTTTTTGCACAAAGAAATAAGATTTTTGGCATCTCGCCTTTTCGTGTAACTAATCTAATTGTTTAAACACAATTACTAGAGCATCAGTTAAACTCAGGGAGGGAGGGGGGCATTGGGCTGTTTATTTTACTAGTCCCCAAAGTTTTCTTATTCGTTGGCTCAACAACTTTAGGGACATTTTTGATATTTTGATATATGTATATTGTCCTTCCCCTTTATCACTGACTAATTCATCAGTTTTTCTCAGGGACGAGGGGTGGGAGGGGGGGGGGCTGTTTATTACACTTGTCACCAAAGTCTTGTAATACCGTTTTCATATTCTTTTGCTTAACAAACTTTGAAGACTTTTATTGAATTTTGATTGGTTGGTTCATTTAGTTGAGTGTCCAAACACTTCAACCACTACGGATGAGGTAATTTTGTGTGTCATCATTGGGGATGCACATTGAGCCATTGTCTTAACCCTTTAGATCCCTAAGGTAAGATACTCTGACAGGGGTAATCATGCACCAAATTGATGAAATATTGGATAGCATTTTTTTTTAGAATACTCCCTGCTGTTGCCGCCAGGGATCTAAATGGATAAGATAATTGCCGAAATACGTCCCGATTGATGATACACAAAATTATTCCTTGTGTAGATTACAATTAGTAGTTGAAACTTTTGGACACTCTACTTATTGAACAAACCAATCAAAATTAAAAGTTTTTAAGGTAACGAATAAGAAAACGTTATTAAAACTTTGGGGACTAGTGTAAGAAACAGCCCAATGTCCCAATCTATCAACGTATTTTGTATAATGGGGTAGAATAACAAAATTTATAATAAAAGTTATATAAATAAACCACAAATTATTTATTCAATAGATATAACTGAAATAAATCAGAGGTAAACACAAATCTTTTTCATCTTCATATTTTTCTATAAAAGTGTATAAAAGTCTGGCAGTTTGTACAAAAGGATCTCGCTAACCGCTGAACTGATAGGGTTCTCCTTTATAGTGTAGCTTCTCATAGGTTCTGGTAAGGTTTGTGACTATTTTAGGAGAGAATACAACCACCCTCCCAAGAGAAATCACCCTTAGAAAATCAAAATATATATCAACCCCACCCCCCCCCCTCCCGAAAAAAAATAAAAATCTTTTCAAAACAAAAATTGAAAGTGAGGGTGGGGAACAATTTCTTTCCCTCAATCAAAAGTGCATCTGAAGGTCTCTAGGGGTGCAGTCGCTAGTAAAAAATAAGAATAAAATAAAGAAAAAAGGAAGGAAACATTCAATTTCCCAGAAGGAGAGAGTCCCTCTTTTGACTTTAACACGATTTTAATTGACGATTTGAAGTAAATATAAAATTTGATTCAGTAACATCCAACAGATAACCAAACCTTTAATTTCATGATTTGCTCCTGTTTACGGGTCTAGTCATTCCCCAAGCTCTAACAAATGTGTATATGTTTTAAGGGTTAGTAAAATTTGGCGACATAAGCATTACAGTCAGACTGAAGGACATAACTAAAGCCAGACAGACATGAATACTCATTGAGCAGCTTTGCTACTAAAAATTATACATTTTGTACATGTTTTAAGTAGCAACAAGGATGGCAACATCCATAAAATCAAAGCTGTGAAACAAAACGGTAGAAAACATGAATTCTTGTAGAGTGTCAAAACTAAATAAGCAGAATGTTAATTCAAAAAATAAATAAAAAAAATTTGCTGCAAAATTGTGCACATACGGGATTATGCTCAAGGACATACTTACATTTTCAGGACTTGCTTATAGAGTTGCTTCTTCGCTGCTTGTCCCAGGAATCATTGTTAGAAAAATCTGATGAATTTAATAATTAAAAATCTTTTTGTCAGCATGTACAGAATTTCTGGTAAAAAAAATAACAAAAAGAATTAACAGTGTCGTAAGGACGTACTTACTGACGGACATACATATCCTAATTATAGAAATGCTTCGCTTTTAAAAATAACTTAAATTTTTTGTTTTTCAGCAACTGCAGGAGAGATTGGAGAAGGCTCAAAACAAATTCCTCAGATTAAAACATGAAGACAAAAATTTGAAAAGAGAAGAGGTAAACTTATTCCAGTATGGCATTGAACCCGATTAATATCCGCTGGATTAGAACCGGTTCTTGGCCATACTAAAAAATCATCTATAGCATCAAATTACAGATAATTTTCCACTAATATTAACATAAAAAATCATAAAACTAATATCAATTTTGTTAGACCGGGCCTTCGGGGTTAACAAAACTGGCTTCATTTTACAATTTTTCATACCAATATCCGCGGAAAACTGTCTATAATAAGATGCGAAGTAACTATTAACAACAAGGATGACAACATACATAGATTTTCATTTACTCTAATAAAGTGATACTCCCTGCTGGCAAAAATAACTACCCACCCCCTTTACCCAAACCCCTCCGTTTCAAATGGAAGAACGAAATGACCAATAATTTTATTCATGGAATACAATTGCTTCACTAATTTAATAGATTATCAGTTCCAATTAAGATGCTAAATAATAAGAATTAAAAAATTGTCTTTGCTTTTTGAATCTTTTAAAGAGATTTAGAAGAGAATTGTATAGTAGCTTTACTATTATAAAATAAAATCTAGGTTTAATAACAATACAAAAATTATTGTAAAAATTGTAAATAAAATATTTTACGTTCTTTCATATAATAAGAAGAATTTCTCTTTGAAATATTTCAAATAAAAAGGATTTTTTCAAGGTTTTTGAAATTTACCCTCCTTAACATAGAATCATTTTAGTGACATACAATTTGAATGGTTTATATCGACTTTATGGCATATTGACATATCAAATGAGTTGTATGTCAAGTTTTTTTCTTTTATTGGCGTGTACGCCTCTAGGGGCACTTTCAATAAAAGGGTGGGTCGAACTTCCACCTTAAATTTAGTTATTTAAAGATAAAGATTGGGTGGGGGATTTTTTCTTGGGACGAAAAACTTTCCAATTCGCATAAAAAGTGTCATTGTAAAGGAGAACCATTCAGGTCAAGCGGTTAGCGAGATCTTTTGGTACAGACAGACATTCTGTTACTTTTTTTAAGTGTTTCTTTTTCCTAAAAGAGTTAAGAGAATATTTAGGTTATCTTTACAATACAGACACAAACAAAAAGACATTTGGTTACTTTTATATAAAGATTTACTTATTTTATTAACTTATTAAAAAAAAACATTTTTACTGCAGTACTTAATTTGGAACTTCTAATTTGATTGCTTCTTTAATATTTACTAGCGGCACAATACCTTGCAATGTTGCGTATGAGTCTCTATCAAGTTTCTACGATACCTTGCAATGTTAAGTAGGACTCTCTATTCGAAAAAAAAAATATTTATTGTAATTTCTCTTGGGAGGGTGGTGGGGCCCTCCCCCAAAATACAGTAGTAATAAACCTTCCCGGGACCTATGAGAAGCTACCCTGATAAGGAGAGCCTGATCGGTTCAGCGATTAGCGAGATAAAGAGACAGACAAACAAACAGACATCCCGTTACTTTAATATAAGGATTGAAGGGTCATGTTTTGGTACTTTAACCTGACCCAATCCTAGGGGTCATCTAATCTAAAATTTAGTTTTTTGTTGATGAAATATCAGCAACCAAAATTTCACAGGGTCACATTCCCATAAACTAATCCAGAATAAAAATACATTCCAAATCAGGGAGGGGACATTAGCCTCTATATTACAATAGTCCCAAAAGTTTTATAAGAACGTTTTTTATTCTTTGGCTTAACCATTTGGCTTGATCATTCTATTGGTTTGTTCATTACGTTGAGTGTCAAAACATTTTAAAAACTAATTGTAATTTTTTTATATGGGAAGTACATAAATGTATCGGCCACTGTCCTATCCCTTTACATCCATGGCTCCAAAATCACCTTTAAGGTTTCTCAAAAGTAAAATATTTTAATTTTATTGAAATATAGTTCAAAGTCTTGTAATATTTTAATAGTACGCAAGGTCAAATTCTTATGGGGGATTAAAATTTTAAAATATTAAATAAGAAGGATAAATTTTTGCGGAACTTTAAACAGAAGACAGTTAAACCAGCATTTTAAAAATAATCCTAATATAAAAGTAAAAAGATGTCTATCTATGTGTGTGCCTATCTGTTTGTAACGAAGAATCTTGCTACTCGCTGAACAGATATGGTTCTCTTCTACAATGTAGCTTCTCATAAATCTACTGGTTACTAGTATAAATTACAACATCCAAGATCCCCTCTCACTCCCTGGAAATGATAAAATGTAGGGAAAATAATAAATATATGTATAAGTCCTTTTTATTAAAAAAAAATCTCTGTAACTTTTAGAACTTCTTGGTTAATGTATGTAAATTACAAAGACTTTTTATCTCCTATATGGTTTCACAAAAAAGACGCAAAAAAAATTTAACATAAAGCACAAAAAGATTTTGACAGGTTGATATTAATGGATTTATCATTACGTGGATCTTACACCAAATTATCCTGAACTCAAAGAAACTAAAGTGAAACTTTTAGCGGGCTAAAATAACGATCTTTCCCATCCCCTCCCCTCCCAATGATTAAATGACCTGACAAATAAAACACAAGGAAAATAGCAAGATAAATTGACGACAATTTTTCCCATGTCATAATATCCACATATATTATACATCCATTTTGAGTTTAGATAATATTTTCATATCTTAATTGATTTTTGCAGGTTCTTTCTGTATAAAAACTAAAAAAAGATTTTCCTAAACAATTTTTTGTTAGATTAGCAATTTACCTAATTGTTCTAGGATGGTTTTAACCTATTTGTTTTGGAAAATAAAATAACATGGTCAGATTTTTTTAAGTTTTAAAATTTTAAATCATCCACTAATATAGAATAAAGAATAATTATATTTTCGTATTCACGGACAACTACCCCGTCCCCATACAAAAGAAAGCATTACATAATCTGATTTCAAACTTAATAATAGATATTTCTCGCATCGTATTATAAACAGCTTTCCGCGGAAATAAAATGTACAATTATTAAATTAAAACCAGTTTTTTAGCCCCGAAATGCCGAAGACACGGGCTAAAAAAAACTGGTATTAATCTTATGATTGTACATTTTTATATTCGTAGAAAACTGGATATAATATGACATTATTTCTTCGAATGGTTGAGAACCGGTTCTAATCCACCAGATATTAATCGGTTTAGAATAATAACGAGAAAAAAATATTTCATTATTTATTTTCTGTGGCGTTCAAAAATTTTTACACCACCCTTAAAACCAAAACTAAGAGGGTTGTTCACCTACTTTTTTTAAAGTCCCAAGTGTCTCTGAATTTGTAAATACACTCCCCTTAAATTTAAGGCTTTTTTTACCCCTACACCATCTTGGCTGTATTAGGGGGTTTCAAGGGGTTTTTAGTGCGGTGTAGGGGGTGGACATATAGGGGCTCTATCCACCTCTCTATATTGTCAGGGGTGTATTTACACCCCCTATACATTCTCTTTGAAGCAACTTATAGCGCCTAATAAAAAATGACGTCATCCAATACAAATGGCCAAAAATAGGCCAGTATACATTTTAATTAACCAATCATTGGTCATTTAGGGTATTGTCCCTTTCGTAGCAACGCCTCTCAAGGGGCGATTCGTTTTATTTTCAGAGTAGCTTTTAAAAATTTATTTTAGGTTAGGTTAGGTGAATGCTCTACAGGGTTAGGTAATTGGCCCCGCAGGCGCTAGAAATAGGAGAAAGGCTACTGTTAAAATACGATGAAACGCTCCTTAATAGGCGTTGCCACGAAAGGGACTATATCCGTCATTTATATTGTATGACGTCATTTATAATTAGGCACTATAAGCTGATCCACCCTGTTTATATTTTTATTTTGCCAATCCCTTTTTCCCTGGCAAATGTCTCTAACATTCTTTTTCTTTGTTTTCAAATCAGGAAATCTTTTCGGATTAAAATAACCCAATTCTATTCCCCTCCCGGCCTCTTGTTGTTTCTTATGTTATTTTTGGAAATTAATGTAATACTTGTGTCCCAAATCCATAAGGATCTAAAAGGATAAGACAATGGCCGATTAATTGATGTACATTCCCAATGATGACACTCAAAATTACCCCTTCTGTAGATTAAAATAAGTGGTTGAAACGTTTGAACACTCAACTTAATAAGAAACAAATCATAATTCAGTAAAAGTCTCCCAAAGTTGTTAAGCCAACGAATAAGAAAACGTTATCATAAAACTTTGGGGACTAGTGTAATAAACAGCACATTGTTCCCTCACTTTCTGCCAAATCCACTTCAAACGATTTCTGAAAATTTATTAAGATGTTTAAAAGGGCATCACATTATGATTAGTTGTCCTAAGAATCATAAAAAATCAGATGATATTTTTTTAATAAAACAATATGTGGAGTTTAAGATTTTGCTTATAGCATTGCAACATTTATAATAGTATACCTTATTGTTAGAGGAACCTACAAGCAATGTTTGGAATACCCCCTCCCCCTTTTTTGATTTTTCCCCTCCCCCCACCCAAAAAAAAGCTTGGACGTCCTTTTACACTGGTAACCAAAGTTTTGTAATAAAGTATTCGTATTAGTTAGCGTAACAACTTTGGGGACTTTTATTGAATTTTTATTAGTAAGTTCTTTACGTTGAGTTTACAAACGTTTCAACAACTAATTGTAATCTACAGAAGGGGTAATTTTGAGTATCATCATCGGGATTTACAACAATTTATCGGCAATTGTTCTGTCCCTTTAGATCCCTGAACATATTTACAAACAGAGGAACAACGAAAAAGAAATTATAATGACCTAAATGGGACACTGTGGTTTAGTAAAGTTTGTACGACAAGTTTTCTTATTCTTTGCTTTCCCATATTGTGGACTTTAATCAAAGTTTTTACAAAAGTATATTAATAAGAAAAGACAACCTTAACAAAATTGAATTTTAAAGGACGATTCCATCATAATACCATTATTTTGATGTAGCAGGGATAAGACAATGGATGACAGATTGATTTACACCCCAAAGTACAAAAAATATCACTACTGTAGATTAAAATTATTGGTTAAAAATTTTATCACTCAAATTTTGTATGGCCCACCAATACAAAGCTTTTACGACAAAGAATGGGGGAAGATTTTCATAAAATTTGGTCACCAGTGTAATAATCTTCAGTTTAATGCACCCTCCCTCCCTGTCTAACCCATAGTAAAACAGAGACGATGACATTCACAAGAGCGAAGCTCTAAAATCAAAGAATCGTTGTTTCAAAAATCAGATGTATAGGATAATTATACCATACAAAAAATTGTTGTCGAAAATGAGCATGTTTTGAATGGACTTACAGACTTTCTGGTAACAATGTTAGAGTTGTTATTATGCATTGTTATTTGTACCTTAACTATACAGGAATCATCTTACTAAGTACAGACCCTAGTAATAGAAAAGCTTCGCTTTCAAAAATAATCTCTGTTGCAATTTAGGTTCTTTTATAATTTTCAAAGACATGCTCCATCAGAGTGGTGATTGAATCATTTTGGAATACTTGACACAATACTCTGACCACTCTGATTAGTTTGGATGCAACTTGACTTTAAATATCTTTACTGCAGATATTCCGCATTTCTGCTTAATATATAAATCAATATATATAGTCCAGAGAATCAGGAAGGAAGGGGGACATTGGGCTGTTTATTACACTAGTCCCCAACTTTATCTTATTCGTTGCTTTAGCAACTTTACGGACTTTTATTGAATTTTAATTAGTTGAATTAAAATGGGGTCCCAACGTTTCAACCACTAACTTTAATCTACAGAAGTTGTAATTTAGTGTATCATCATTGGGGATGTACATTAATTTTGTGGCCATTGTCTTAACCCTTTAGATCCCTGCCATAAAATACTAATAATGCTCTGTAAAAATATTTATTTTTACTTTTTTAGGAAAGACTAAAGCTTCAGTTACAAGAGGCAGAAAATTATGCTTTCATGATACACAATACTGACCCTTCTAAACATAGGTATGATTACTTTTTAATAGTTACTTAGTTGTTAAAACTTTGCTTTTATGATTTTTTTTTTGAATTAAATATCCTTATACTAAAGTAACAGGATGTCTGTTTGTCTCTGTTTTTGTGTGTTTGTCTGTGAGTTTATATGTTTGTGTGTTTATACCGATACCACTGAACCGATATGATTCTCCTTTACAGGGTAGCTTCTCATAGGTCCTAATAAGGTATTTAACTATTTTGGGAGAGGGTACCACTACCCTCCCAAGAGAAATCACAAAAAATCGAAAAATTTTTAACCTATAGAGACTTGAACACAACATAGCAAAGTATCGTAGAAGTGTCACTAGATGCATCTAGGGACGTAGCCGCTAGTACGTGTATATATAGTTAAAACTGTTTATTTTAAAATCTGAAAATTGTAATTTGCCAATTCAAGAAAACTAAAGTTATTGCTGCTGAAATGAATACATAACCAAATAGGACGAATGGGCTGATGGACAAAATTATTGATAACATAATAGCTGTAAGAAGATGGAAAAAGCCCTCTAAAAGCAAAAACCTTTTGTTAGCCTTTCTTCATATGACAGACTAAACTGGATAAATTTTTTTTAAATATAGGATTTTTATCTTAAATTTTTCTAACATTTTTTGCCTGATAAATGCCCAAAATAGCTTGTGTGTGTGTGTGTGTGTGTAAATATGTACATACTGCAGGGAAGAAGGGGAAAGTCGACTGCAAATTATACTGGTACCCAAAGTTTTGAAACCAGGGTCTCTTAAAGGTTGGCTTAAAAACTTTGGGTACTTTTATTGAATTATGATGGGTTAGTTCCAAACTTTTCAACCAATAAATATGACTCACAGAGATGGGGTATTTTGTATCACAATTGCATGGAGAGGTATCAATTTATTTTCCATTTTCTTATCCCTTAAGATCCCTGGGATAATACAGAGAGGGAGTGGACATTGGGCTGTTTATTACACTAGTCCCTAAAGTTTAGAATAACGTTTTCTTATTCGTTGGGGACCTTTATTGAATTTATTGGATGGTTTATAAATTTGAGTGTCCAAACGTTTCAATCACTAATTGTAATCTACAAAAGGGGTAATTTTGTGTGTCATCATGAGGAACATGGAAGTACATCAATTTTTCGGCCATTGTCTTATCCCTACAGACCAATGGCATAATCTGTTTTGAGGAAATCTGAAAATTGCTAACTCTGAGATTAGTTGTGCTCAAATTATGGAAAGAAGCCGAAATGTGCATGTACGTACACACTATAAAAATGGCAGATTTAGGCTGTTTGGTAAACATAGTTTTCAGCCTGTTTCAGAGAAATTTGGCATTGTGCAAGCAATCGAATTCCGTTCTTTTTATCTTTTTAGGTTAGGTTAGGTTTATTAAGATTTGGAGAGCTCCGCAAGGTATGGTCTCAATCCTATGATATTAAAAGTAGTAAGGTTTTTGTTCGAGGGTTATGATCTCACTACACACTGATCCGTTTAAGTACTCTGTTCAAGAGAAGCTTCACATACGTCTTGGGATGGTTTTAGGTTATTTAGTGCTCTACCTCCCCTAGACTCTAAGAGCGCAACCTTAAGTAATGGTTAGGGGGTCAATGGTCACTATAACAAAATATTTGTTCACTAAGATCTCTCAAACGGATGGTTTAAAACAGGTTTTAAGCTATTATAGGGGTAAATTGTTTAATTTTTTGGATAATTTTTTTTACAGTGTAAGTATAAATATGTACGTTTCTTTTAAAATTTGAATACATCATCTTAAAATGCAATACGAAAATAATTTTATTTTATATTTTTGCAGGGGTTAAGGAATAAGACATGGAGAAGCTTTACAAAGTGTCTAGAAAACAAGCAATGTGACGTCATGAAAATAAAATACTATCAATCTCTTTTTTAGAGGTTTTCTTCCCAACTTCTCTTCTCATCTCTCATTTTTATGACGTCACATGGCTGTTTAATGAGACATTTTGTAGAGCTTCAGACATGGACAATAAATCATTCCCAATAATGTTACACAAAATTACCCCTTCTGTAGATTACAATTATTGGTTTGAACGTTTGGACACTTTATTTTATTGATCCTTAATTGTTACGAAGACGTTATCATAAAATTTGGGGGGCTTGTGTAATAAAGAACCCTATATCTCCTTCCTCCCTGCATTTTATTTTTCAAATGTAGGGATTCAGGGATAAGACATGGACAAAAAATCAATCTTTCCTTTGATTTTCCAAGTGTTCTGCATTTATATAATCTGATATATGTGTCACCAAAAAAACCTAAAAATATCAACAAATCTGTTTCTACATATTAAAAGTTTAGTTTTTTTTCCATGAAAACATTTGGGTAAAAAACTTTATGGTCATCCTAATATTTTGGAATTATTCAGAAATCGATGCATTTTATATTTTAATAGCAAATATACCCTACAACACATGTTTTGTGACCGTTTTTTGGGGGGGGGGGGGGGGGGGGGGGGGGGGGGGGGGGGGGGGGGGGGGGGGGGGGGGGGGGGGGGGGGGGG
>LS056251.1:0-12707 GCA_900241095.1 Acartia tonsa
ACGTTATGTAGACATGTAAGAAAAGCTTAAGTTTAAAATTTGAAGTATCTAAGTCAAAAATTGCGGCCACAGGAGCCATTTAAAGATTTCAGGACCTGCAGGATCATACCTGGCACCTGAAATTGACTTAAACACCTGTATTTTATATGAGGATGTACTACTAGAGGATATTTTAGTAATTTGGTAAGATAAAATGCTTTGTTTAAGTCAAAAAAAATATTTTTGCTCTTTACCTGGATGCCCCCTCCCCCCGACCGTTAAGGGTTAATGTATTATCAAAAAGAGCATATTTCCTTGTTCTCTATTACATTTCTACACAAGCATATGTAAAATTTCAATTTTACCTCCATTAACACAGGAGATTTTTAGAGTTAAAGTTTTGAAAAAGTGACTGAGTAGAAAGTAACTTTTACATGAAAGGATTTGATCAGCAAAATTTAGGTAGAAATTCTTTTATATTTTTTACTAGAAACAAAAGTGTAAAGTAGGTTTTAAGTTAAAGTCATTTTTTACAAATATTTTTTGAGTCTGTATGCTTTTTGTGGAAATGTATAGAGGTCAGTTTTTATTAAGATATGTTGGGTAATACAACATAGGGTTAAAGAACCCTGCAAGGAAAGAAATTGCCCCTTAACCCCCTCCCCCTTTATCTTCAAATAATTTAAAAATAAGGTGGGCATTGGGCTTTAATGTTTGACACAAACTTTTTGGAAAACATTCCTTAAACATTGATTCACAATTCTCGGCTTCTATAATAGAAATGAATGAATTTGTTTATCATTTTAGTAAGTATCTTCATTGATTATAGTCTATTAATGTGCTAATAATGCAAGAACATGATAATATATTGACTTTAAACCTTTCAGGCATTGTATGATGAGAGCTTTAGATGGGTAGATGGTACTTGTTCTAATACCTTCATTGCTCTGTGTAAAAAACACGGTAATTATTGATACTCAAATTGTGTACTTTAACATGATTTATGGGTAAAGAAAATCTTTACCTTTTAAAAACTTTTAACATAAAGTAACAGTAAAAAATATTTTTTCACATTTATTATCAGACAAAATGCTTATGATTTATTGGTGCAAAAAAGTATTTTCACTTTAATTTTGGGCAAATCTAGATTCTTACTAAATTATATTTTTATGAAAAGAGTTCAGTTCATTTCAGGCGCATCTCTCTTTTGGACTATGTAGTTCAGAGAATACGGCCACCCTGTTCCTCCATGATGTCTTGTCCTTGGCATGCGATTCAGCTTATCCCCATGTTAATTTTAAATTAATTAGGTCTTTTTCTGTGCTCTGTCTCCAGATCATTTTTGGTCGTCCCTGTTTACGTTTACCAGTGGTGGGGTTACATCTTAAGCACTTTTTTGGAATCCTGTTATGTTCCATTCTGGGCAAATGTCAGAGCCATTTTAGTCTTTTATATTTCACTTCTGCTTCAATACTATTGCACTTAGTCTTAGCATACAGTTCAATGTTTGACATTTTTTTTGGCCAAAATATTTTGCAAATTCTTCTTAGGCATCTATTGTGAAATGCATTAAGTTGATTTGTATCAGTTTTTACAGTTCTCTAACATTCAGCAGGTATTATTTTGCAGGTCCTGACCATCCAGGTCTCCATGAAACTTAAAAGTTCTCTTTGACCCTAGACACAAATTATAAAGATTATGATATTATTTCAGTTACATGTAGAGATGGATTTGTTGATAAATACACAGGTAAACTAATTTTGTATCTTTTCTTTAGATACAAGAAACAATTTTTTAATTTAATTGTCTTCATTGATGAATAAATGTTATTTTACTTTAAAATCATTTTGCTCAATTGTTCATTCATGCTTTCTGATCAGAAATTATAAAAATAGCATAAAAACTTTATACAGTCTTTAACTTTCCCATATAAGACTATAAATCTATAAAAGTGTACTAAATGCATGAACAAGTTAATTCATACAACCAATTAATCTTTGTGCAGGAACATGCTACAATTACAAAGTGTTAACAGAAAGAACTAGCAGCTGGAATGATAGCAGAGCACTATGTCAGAAGATTGGTGGAGACCTCGCCATCATAAATTCAAGTGAAGAATGGCAATTTGTAAAAGGTTAGTGAAAAATTTATATTTCATATTTTTATTTTTTTTAACTTTAAACAAAATTTAAACCCATAAGTATTAGGGAGTTGGGAAAGGCAAAAGCCCTTTCACCCTCTGGCTTTGATAGACTCAGTTTCTATGTGTAAAATATAAAAAATCTACAATTTTTGCATTTTTTGTGTATTTCTAGCTTTGTAATTGGTTAATATTGTAATTTTTAAGTATGCATTTCAAACAAATTTGATAGATGAATCCAAAAGAGCAATTACTTATGCCTTTTTGAGAAAAAAAAATCTAGTTTGCTTTTTCCATCAATTGAATTTTTTTCAAATGCCTTCTCATCATTTGTATGGCCCTTGGGGTATCTAAGATGATAGTCCCCAAAAAGTTTGTATGTTCTATTCTGATGTTCATTCATGCATTAAATTCAGTCGCTTTTTGTTTGTTTGTTAGACCTAAGAATATATATATAGTTTTCAATGAATAGACTTGAGATGGGTTCTTTAAAAAAAATGTATTAGTATTTAAATAACCAAAAATATTTCGTAAAAAACTTTCAAATTCACTTTAAAAAGCATTCAAAATTGGAGAAAATCTTTTGGTATTTATGCACCTATTATTATAAAACAATTTTCTTTAAATCTAAAGATTATTTTGTACAAAACAAATTTGGTATTATGGCTTTGTTACCCTATTCAACAATATTGACTTTTTTAAGGAGTGAATTGTTATTACATTAAAGATTGCCCTCTTTTTAAATTAATATACTGCAAACTCATATAATTTAAAAAATTGTCTACTTCTTTAAAGCAATTTTATAATAATTAAAAAAAAACATGCTTCTCACTATTCTTTTTTTATGTATCTTAAAGTATAATATGGTTTAAAATAGGTTAGGTTAGGAATAGGATAAACCAATATGCCCCCTGCAGGGGTTAGTCTTTTAAAAAGCTGATCAGTTATTTATACACTGTTTAGGTTAGGTTAGTATAAAAATGTTTATAATAAAACATTTAGATTTTGACATTCCATATTTATTTAAAAACCATGTTACAAAACACATTTGTAAAATGTTTGCATGTTGGTAGCATATTGACTCCTTTACAAAAAGTTGTTCACATCATGTAGGTACACAACAAAATCTTTACTCTAGTCTGTCACAGCACAAATAAAATAAAACCAAAAATTCAACAGTTTTTATTAAATATTTGGAAGATTTTTTGACATATAATTAAATAACAAACATTATACTAAAGCAATGTCCAATGGGATGATTGTCCACGACGACTTTTGTCCACTCTGACGTTTATCCACTCCGACATTTGTCCACTCTGACGTTTGTTTACTCTGATGTTTGTCCACTATGATGTTTTTCAACTCTGACGTTTTTCAACTCTGATGATTGGTTCCTATATTTGTCCTAGGACCTTTTCCTCAATTCTTAACTGGCCATTTAGAATTCACTGTTATCCAACATTAATATGAAACAGTTTTCTGCAGTTTTATCAACTAAACCAAGGCATGATTCAGATGAAATGAAGAGGAGTATTCCTTGGACGGTTATGGGTGATAATCTGTTGGTATATTGTATAAATGGTGGATGATGGGTAAAAGGATATATTTCCTGTTGAGTTACTATGGGTGTCTAAGTGATGGGTAATGGGATGAGTAAAACCCCTTATTTAAGGGAGCTGGGGGGTACCAAGGGAAGCATACAGATTTTGAGAGGTGGGGGCCATAAATTGTTTCCATTATAAGTTAGTTGCCATGGGTACTATTGTTTAGTTATAAATATGTTATATTTAGAGTCATTATTGAACTGGGCTAGGACGTGAGTAGACAAACAGTTATTTAACCCTTAATATCATGTCTACATCTACATTGTTGTATTATTTTTTAGATATGATAAATGCTATACCATATGCCTATAAGTATTATCTATATCTTGGTGGTACTGATGCTGAACAGGAAGGAAAGTGGGTGTGGACAGATGGATCTCCAGGTATTATCTTTCATAATATATTTAGTAATTCAGTAATCTTCTATGGGGGGCTGTATCAATTGGTCCAACACCATCCTTGGATCAATGGAATACTTCCTTGAAAGTTCAATCTGTCCGATCCATTTACCAGATTATAGAGGTCATATACAAATACTGGAAGTAGGATTCAGTCATTCTGAATTTTCACCCTATTCTTTAGAAGGGATTCCTACAGTATCTTGCTTTTCTTTTAATTGTGTGAAAGGTGAGATTAATTTTCTGACTTTTAAAATTACACAGATATGCAACTTTTTTTTATCCATCATGGCAGTCACAGGAGCTTAATTTTATTCTGTATGAATGTTTTTGCACTAAACAAAAAGTAACATTGATAAAAAACAGCCTACTATACTATATTGGAACGCCATTAACACTTTTCAATAAAACTTAATGAAACTTTCAGAAAATTATTCCTTTATACATATTTACCACATATTTTTTCTTTTACTCTAGGACCATTTTTAAAACTCATGATTTTTTTACTCCCGGTTTCTAGCCATTTATATATTCACACAGAGTCAGAAAACTAGCTTTTTTTGATTTTCTCTACTGCTATTTAAGATAGATCACTTATTTACATTTACCCCAAAAGCCTTCAGTATACAACTTACTTTGTATGTCAATCTGTCAGTCATGCAATAAATAAGATATAAAGTTTTTCATAATTTTATTCATTCCAAATAGCTTTAACTTTTTTTTTTCCTTCTCTGTCTTTGTTTTTCTTTTTCTCACTGAAAATTTGATAATTACTTTGAGTCAATCCATGTCTATTTTGTGCTTTGCTAATTATGGATGTTTTCATCCTTGTTACTATTTAGGTTTTCTATTTTTATTGACGTTTGTAACTGTAAAATTAAATCAACCTTCTTGAATTAAGAAAATAAAAACTTTGTTTTTGTGTGTGTCTTCATATCTTTTCAATATACTTCCAATTTATCATATATTTTACACATCTGCCCCAGAAATAAAGATTACTTGGATGAACCCTAAAATAAAAGTTAAAATATAATTAATTTTTATTTGAATATTTCTCTGATATCACATACAGTGATATTTCTTAATTAATCCCCTTAGGTTATTTGTATCACACTTAAGTTAAATTTTTTTTATTTAGTAACATTCTCTTATTGGCAATCTGGTAAACCTAATCCAAACCGCAAGGATCTGAACTGTATTTTGGTAAACAATTTTTTTTTGCTAATCTAGACTCTTTTATAAATGGTTATATATTTCTTTAAACACTGAGTTGACCACACAAATACCGCCCAGGATTCATATATGATTTGATACATAAGGATAGTAACACATAATTAGGCTGCCTATAGGGTCAGGGCATTAAGAAAAATTTAATTTAGGAATTAAACCTTAATTATAATTATCAATTTAAACCTTAATGCACCTGTCCATTATCTTTGGAGGTAAAGTTCAAGTGGGTTAATACAGATGTCTCGCGTTCCCCCTTTAAGTGTACACCAACCTTACAGACTCCTGCGTTTGGGACTTCTGCTCTTATCCACTTTGAAGTTTTTCCTAGGACTCCTAAAACTTTTACTTCCTTGTGAAATATTGTGTGGAATGAAAGATTAACTGACTACATTTTTTTATTTAAGATATAAAAAAGTATCTCACTTTGATAAATTTTTATTTCATATGAAACTAGGAAAATTTCTCTAAATGTCCCAATAATGGAAGAACATGATTAAATGTTACCTTTAAACTTTTAGGCACATCCTTCTTTAAATTGGTTATGGCAAGACATAGGATGCAATAGTACCACTTTTAAATTCTCTGGGGTGTGTAAGATACCAGGTAAGTACAAATAAAAGAAAATCTTTCTCTGTTGTTTTTAACCTTTGTATCATATGAAGGAAACAAAGTTGCAGGTTTCATCATATTTTCACAGTAACTTTTCTCCTATTTTTTAATTATATTTCCCCCATTTATCTCAGGCATTAATTGAAATAACACTTGATCAGTCAACAAAAACCCCTGGAAGTCTTTACTTTGCATGTCATTTAGATGTACCAGTGACTACCTCTCCAACACCAACTTCCCCACCTGTGACTGCCTCTCCATCTACAACAACATGCCCATCATGCCCAACTTGCCCACCTGCGCCAACTGGTCCACCTGTGACTACTCTATCTACAACAACATGCCCACCAGCACCAACTTGCCCACCTGTGGTTATTGTTCCAACCACAATACCAGGTATGATCTATCAGGTCCTGTTAATTCAGGTCTCAAGAATTTTTTATACATTTTTGACTGATGGCCCCACCACTTTAAATCCTTGTTCTCCTGCTACAACTTTACCTGCACAAGGTAGAATGAACAATAATTTCAAGACATTAACTGTATTTTTTGTTCAGCTTAAATTTATTTTTAAGTTTTTATCTTATACAAATAATGTATTAGGTAACATAGAGTGTTCTGAGTACAATACTCTCAATGAAGCAGACCGTGGAATATCCAACCCGGGAAGTAAAAATTGTGACCGATTTGGAGTAAAATGGCCCTATGGTAAAACTAGCCCAATGTGGAAAGGAGCCTCTTGGTACAGGTATAGGATTACTAGTAATAAATCGTACCTAAAATAAACTAAGATAATAACCTTTATGTATCTAGATTGGAAGTAAAAGTGAAATCCCTTTTATGAATAGACCATTATTTTTTACAGTTTTAAATTTGACCTGGAACCATGACCCTGAACCTGAAAAACATGTTTAAATTTGTTGCAAATTAAATTGAGTAAATTTAGGATAAATTAAAAGGACATACTTTCATATAAGAATTTGATTATATAGTTGCCTTGCTTCTAATACTTTACCTTGGTTTCCTAAAAACTGTATTACAAAATCAGATGAATTATATTATACAAAAAAATTTGTCCCAAAAAAATAACAGTAGGTTTTTAATAGATGGATTGACTTTTTGGTAACACTTATAGAGTTGTAAGGCTTTCTAATATGTACCTAACTAGGAATCATAATGCAAAGTTTGAAATTGATAGGACAATTTAACATGCCTAAATCAATGAAAAGAGCTAACCTTTCGGACAGACAGACCAACCCTAATTATTGAAAAGCTTCACTTTTAAAAATATCCCTACCCCCCTATTTTACAATCAAAATACCCATTCATAAATTTAGACACCCTTAACCCTTAAATTCTCAAATTCTGATTTTAGCCACACCACCGACTTTTTAATTTAACATCCTCCTTTATAGCTTTCCACCTAAATATTTTTACCTAGGTTTGTTGGTCCTGCAGGGACCAAACTGGCCCAGTCTACTCCCGGGAAAAACCATTGTGGTACATGGGCTACAGGTTGGACTACTGAAACTTTACCTACTGTAGCAGGTTCTACACTAAACATAAAGGTAACACTGTTATACTATTTTCATTATCATCTATTATACAAAGTAGAATGATGTCTGTCCATCCATCCATCTGTCTATCTTAAGCTTAAGATTTTGGTCTTTTAAGATCTCTTAACAGATTATTTTCTACTCTTCAGGGAATATATATTTTTTAAGATATCAAATTTTTTTTAGGTACCTAATTTATTTTTATTACCACTTGGTAATCATCAAGGCCAGGGGCTGAGGTTAAATACATAAACATACATAGTGGTTGCGCCACTAGCTTATCCTAATACCATCTAAGACCTCAGCATCCCTTTTAGTGAAAACCTTAAATGTGTGTCAAGAAGGTTTAAGGCTATTTTATTTGTAACTTTAGGTATTTGAATTGATTTTGGTTATTTTTCAATCTTAGAATACAGTGTCTCTTATGGCAAGAGGCGTAGACATTGGTTGTATGAAGGTGTAAAAAAGGGGGAAAAATGATAACAAAAGTTTGTCAAATGACTAAAAAGATCTTAAGCTAGATACAGACACACAGAGACATCCTGTTACTTTTACCTAAGGATAATACCAGGGCATTCACCTATACATATATTATATATATATATATTAATTTAGATTTGTTTTGATATTGGTGGTAACAAATGTTACTATAAAGTTGCTGGAAAAATTACCAACTGTGGAAACTTCTTCGTGTATTATCTTCCTGATGCACCTGGATGTGATCTACGATATTGTGGTGCAAATTAATATCCAATGAAAGGCAAGATTAAATTAAAAGTAATAGAATTTAAATGTTTTGAGTTTTATCTATCTCTGAGAATATTTACATGTGATTTTAAGGGATATGACAAATTGATGATACACTAAATTACCCCTTCTGTAGATTACAATTAGTGGTTGAAAAGTAAGAACACTCAAATTATTGAACCAACCAATCAAAATTTAATAAAATTTCCCAAACTTGTTAAGCCAACGACTTTGAATTGAGGACAAGTCAAATAGATACCATAATGTTTACGGGCTCAGGAATTCCCTCTACTCTAGTCTTAATATTGCTATAAAATGATTTTATAGTAGAATTAAATGCTTATGTTCCAATTAATCTCTTTTATTTCAGCTTTAATGAATTGAATGATGATGACCTTGGCCTGGATAATGGAGATGATTATGGAAAAAAATACTTTTATTGAACATTTATTTTGTCTTTTTTTTAAATAAATTTTTTTTGGCTTAAATTTTGACTTTCTACTCATTCTATTTATCTAGGAAGTTTATCTGTCTTCTTGTCTGAAGCTTAAGAATTTTATAATTGCTTTTAGATATACTGGAAAGATGGGGGTTGTTTTGGGGGTTCCTTTTCTTAGGGGCCAACAAATAGGTACCTTAGACGTCCGGCCTTAATAATATACATATCACTGGAGTTTTCACTCTGAGTTATATGATATATTATTAAGGTCACGTAACCCCCGGATAAGAAGCATTTAGAATCCTTGTTTTTTCGAAAATTAGTTTTTAAAATGCTTCGAACTAACTAAGGGCTGAAAGGCAATTTTTAGTAAAGGGGAAATTTCTGTATATACTTTTTGTCCCATATGGATGGACAGCCTTTCAGAAGGAAAATAGTATCTGTATAATATGTTTATATTCAGGAATAAGGTATAACCAACAAGAGAAATAAATCTAAAATAATATTTGGGGGCCAAATGGAGAGGTCGTCAATTTTACGATGTGTTACCCCCCAATGACAGCTGAAAAACACATAAAGGTTTCGTGATTTTTTCCGAATTAATCTAGTTGTTGTTATAAGCTGGTTTATATCTTAATGTTAGTAATACAAGGTTGAGTGATTTATTTTATAATGAATAAACTTTTCATCTGCGAGGTTTTGTGATTATTAAAAGTGAATCTTTTCTATAATTAGGGTTGGTCTGTACGACTACGTCCATAACGGAAAGCTTTTTTGTTAATTTAGGCATGTTAGAATTAACACGATTATTAAATCACAACCCTTATAGATTAAAAGTATTGTTTGAAAAGTTTGGGCTTACATAAATTATTTCATATATTGTTTAAGCCAATAAATAATATAAGGTATTACTGCAACTTTTGGGTACCAATGTAATTTACAATCTAGTTATACAGCAAATACCCCCCTCCCCTATCTTTATTCTGAAATGAATTCAGAATAACGTGGGAGGAAGTTTTTGTGTGTTAGATTAGGTTAGGTTATATCGGGTAGATGTTTATATAATTGTCTGTATACGATGATATACATGACTATTTAGTATGGCTGAGAACTGGTTCTAATTCAGTAAATATTCATCGGAGTTTGAAGCATCTAGTATTCAAAGATGATAAAAAAAGGCTAAAACCATCCCAGGACCTATGTGATGCTTCAGCGGTTATCAAGATTCTTCGCTACATACAACACTTGTATTAATAGATAACTTCGTTTTATTTTATGGATGTTATCATACTTGTTTTATGGATGTTATCATACTTGTTTTCCAGAATGGATTCGAAACAGATTAATATCCGCCGGATTAGAACTAGTTTTATGGATGTTATCATACTTGTTTTCCAGAATGGATTTGAAACAGATTAATATCCGCCGGATTAGAACTAGTTTTATGGATGTTATCATACTTGTTTTCCAGTATGGCTTTGAAACAGATTAATATCCGCCGGATTAGAACTTGTTAAAAAAAATCAGTTTTGTTAGCCCGGGCCTTTCAATTCAATAACCGTGGAAAGCTGTCAATAATACGATGACATTCAGTGTCCAAACTTTTCAACCATTAATTTTAATTAACAGAAAGAAATTTAGCTTATTATTATGTAATAAATTGCCTTGGTCCAATTTTAAATTAATATACAAATACTAGAGTTATTTATCACATCGTATTATGGACAGTTTTCAGCGAGAAGTAAAATAAAAAAAAAATTAAGATTAATTTTAGTTTTGTGAGATATTCTGCCTATCAGAAATTAATTTTATGCTTATTTTATTATTCGTGTAAAATTGTCCTTAAATCGATTTGATATATTATTTAATATGGTTTAGAACCGGTTCTTATCCACTAGAAAATGAATTGCACTTGAATAAATATTTATTATTGAAAGGTTGCGCGATTTTTAAACACAAAACATTTTAAAATCTTTTTAATTTCAAATGTAATAATATATGTAAAAGTGTAACCGCTCTATCTCTTAAGAAAGTAGCTTGATGTCTGTCCGTCCCCTAAGAATTCGATAACCACTGAACTGATTGGATTCTACTCTTTAGGGAATATACCTACTGGTACTGTGGTGGTTTTAAGCTATTTTCTTGGGGGTTGAGACACCCAAATCCCCCCAAAAACAAAAAATACCCCCTATTTTTTAGGTAGGGGGGGAGAGATAGATAGTTAGAGTGAAAAAGAGAGAGAGAGAAAGAGAGAGAGAGAAAGAGAGAGAGAGAAAGAGAGAGAGAGAGAGATAAAGAGTGAGTATCATTTAAAGACAAATCTTAGTAGTCAAGATACTCTATAATCAAATTCTTAGTCCGGTGGTTTTGTAACGCTATGGGTTAAATGTGATTTTTAGCTGTTATTCTAGATGACTTTTTGGAAGATTTCCTTTTCCAATACTCTATGTAATTTCAGAGAGAGAGAGGGGATATTGGACAGTTTATTACACTAGTCCCCAAAGCATTATAATAAGGTTTTCCTATTCGTAGACTCAACGGTTGAGTGTCCAAATGTTTCAACTGCAAATTGTAATCTACAGAAGGGTTAATATTATGTGTATAATCATTTGTATATATGTACATCAATTTATTGGTCATTGTCCTATTCCAACAGATCCCTGATGTAATTTACTTTGTCCTTCTCATAATTATTGTGTGTATGGGTTCTCAACCATACTGAAAAATTATGTATAGCATCATATTATATATAGTTTTCTACGAGTATAATAATGAACAATCATTATACTAAAACTAGTTTTGTTAGTCCGTGCCTTCGGCACCTTAGAGCTAAAAAACTTACATTTGTAAATGTTTATATCCGCGGAAAGCTGTTTATTATAAATTACTATTATTGTATTGTATTACAGACAGCTTTCCGCGGATAGTAATATTAAAAATTATAAGAATAATTTTAATTTTGCTGTCACCGGAGGGCCCTGATAACAAAACCCGATATGTTTTAGTGAAGATTAGGTTTTCAATGTTTATTTATTTCAAAATTTTTTTTAAAAATCTTCGAACAAAAAATTTAAAAATGTTCGAATTTATTTTTAAAATCTTTGAGTTCTTTTCAAAATGTCACGTTGTAAAGAATGGATGATATTGGTATTTAATTACAAAAGCGAAGCTATTTTATAATTAGGGTCCATCCGTACGTCCGTCCGTTACGGTTTGCTCTTTTCTTTAATTTAAACAGGTTAGAATTGTCCTATCAATTTCAAACTTTGCATGCTGATTTCTATAACAGTTAGGTACGACTTAGAAACCGAAGCAACTCTATAATAGATACCAGAATGTCCGTACGTCCATTTAAAACAATCTTATTTTAAAATTTTTGGGAACAAATTTGTTTATGCTAAAACTATCCTATTTATCTGATTTTTTAAATTACTGATTCCGATTACAACAAGGTAAAATGTTATAAGCGAATCATCTCTACAATCAAATCCTAAAAACGTCAGTATGTCCTTAAACAGTATCCAGTATCATGTATTTAATCAGTTTTGCAAAAAGTTAAATTACAATTTTGTATAGACTTATTCTGACACAAGTGTTAATGTTTGTATGTTCTTCCATTTCAGAGCTTCGCTTTTATGGATGTTGTCATCCTTGTTATTTTAGTAAAAGCAAACGATAAAACTAAATGTTAATCACTGCTGATAACACTCCCCAAATAGGTGAATTTGTTGCTTTGTTTCAATTGTTCACCATTTATTGTTATAGTTTGATCAGGGTTTGTAGGTATATTCATAATTTCAGTCTTCTTGACATTAACAAAGAGCCCGACTTGTCCTGCGTATTTGACTAGTCTATCTGTCTTAGCTTGTAGATGTTTAATTGTTTCTGAAATCAGTGCCAGATCATCAGCAAAGTCCAGATCTTCTAGGTGTCCTAGTATGCCCAGCTGGAGACCACGTTTTTTGTCCTCTGTGGTTTTCTTCATCACCCAGTCAATGACCAATA